>JACJUY010004094.1:46087-59952 GCA_014220935.1 Platorchestia sp. MABIK | reverse complement strand
AATTGAGAACTCTGCGTGGGTGAAAACCAACGACCAGCACCAACCTGCGTGCACAAGGGAATCCTGCAAGCACCAAGTGGAAGAAGAGTGCAAGTTGGAAACAGAAATTACATTGAAAAGTGTTGTGAAATGGAGCGCTATCTGGAGTGATATCGATTTGTTTTGTTTATTGTGGTGTTGAGAGCTTCACATTGTGCGTAGCGAAAATTTAAGTGTTCTGCATTTAGCACCTTGTGTGAGTCAAGGGTTTATTGTCTTTATGGTGTCCCCCATTTTTATTTCGTGCGTACGCTAGCCCAGCTATAATTATTTTTGTTCTGGTTTATTGTGAGTAGATCTTCTTTCGGTAGTCATCGTGAAAATGTTGTGCAGCGTTAAACATGCAACCGTTGCGGGCGATTATCATGATTCGAAGCGCACATTTTCATTGTGGGTGTCTTTTTGTGTCAGAGTGTTTGTTGCCAAGTGTGCTTTTAACTCGCGTGTTCTACGGTAAATAAAAATAAATATGTTTAATCTTACAATTTGTGTCGTCATTATCCGTGCTGATAAATTAAGGTAAACTCGTGGTGCAACTATGCGAACCCTGCTATTTCTAATTTCCATCTGTTCTGTCATCCATTCTCTTTCTGTGTATTTCCATCTTTAATTTCTTTTTCATTCTTCGACTTTTTGAGGTTGAAATTCCTCTATCGGTAACGAGAGGCCGAAAGGCCCAGCCTCGTATCGTAACATAATCTATTTGATGTGTGTGAATAACATACAAACCAAGTTGGTGTACGTTTCTTTCATCCAGGAAAAATTACATGAGAATTAAATTCGTATTTGAACGTCAGCAAAGATTCCTAAGCAATTGGTTCAACAGCTATTTGATGTAATTGAAGACACCTTCTGTACTCATTGCGCTCAATGGTCTGCGCAGCCCACCTTGTGGGACAAAAAATGTTTGGATCCAGCGGTGATGGATGTTCACTCTCGAGCAAATGTGAAAAATGGATGCTCACACACTTGCAGAGGTGAAGGTATGTTGAGTTACCTCACCTTAAAGATGTAGGTTAGATCGAAAAAGAAAAGCTACTGGAGTAAGAATTTGAATGATCCCTTGAAAATATCATGTAAATAAAATTGAGCAAATTCGAAAATAGGAACTGTGAGGTTGTGGATGAATAAGCGATTCACTGCGATCTAAACAAGTCATGGACATTTTAAAACTTCAGTAATTAGTGGTAAGCTAATCTAATTACAGATGCATCGAAAATCGATTTTGAATCAGTTGATTACGAAAATCAATATAATCGAGCCATTATGGATTCTGGTATTAAAATTTATGTAGTGATTACATACTGATTACTGATGTTATGAAAGGTAGACATAAATTCTGTGATTTTTTTAGAATGGGTGTTAAAAAGGAAGTTTAATTGTTCCACTCAACGTACGATAAAAAAAATTAGTGTAGAGGTGAGATTAACTTGAATAATAAATTGAAAAGAGTAAGATTTTCCTGTGTTGTTAAATTTAATCAAAGTCGTTTCATGAAAAGGAATGAAGAGTGTTCACTTGTTTGCTCAAGAATCAAAGAAGTATTAGCGTTAGCACCCTCTCTCTCCAATCGTTCAGCATCACAGATTAAAACTTGCAGTATGCGATGCTTATTGTCAAATACAAGCTCTCAAGATTACAATGAAGCTTGATACAATTCATTCAACTTAAAAATAGCCTAAGGTAGGCCAGAACGGGGTTTTCGTTCCACCTGGGCTGCAAAAAAGGTGGGCGGAGAATCTCACCAAAAGGTTTCAAATCATTGTTTGAGTCATAGGCAAAAGTATGAGAATAAAATTAAACCTAATGCCAATCTCTGGCAACTCTTCCCTCTGGTGACTCTAATTATCACCTAGGTTCTCAACATTGGTCACCTACATTCTGGTAACCCCCAGCTTTTCCACCCGAATGCCTCAGCAACGTCCCCATCAATCGAATCGTTTTCCTCTGACACTGGCTCACATTAGGCCTTCCACCCAAATACTCCTGCCAAGAGAAACAGTCACACATAAACTAGCTACAAGTATGCACACCGAAGTAGCAACTCAACCACACGCAGCATCAATCCAGGCGACTTCACTCATCGCTACCCATTCACTCTATCGAAAAAAGAACATCAGGCTGCTTGAGAGTTGAAAACTGTATCATTCCATTATGAATATTACTGCCGCAAGCATTCACAGTGACGTCTTGGCTATTGCCCCTCAAAATACTAGGCCATATTATTCGCTAAAAAGTATATCTACCACTTATTACTCTTATTCCTGCTATTTCCGACATCGTATAAATGTAACTAACAGTTCATTCGTCGTAAGGTCCATTTATTTCATAAATTGCAGCACCCGGGATCTCACAGAACTTTTGCGTCAGTGACCGAATTCTAGACGAAAAACCTTAACCTAAGCTGAAGACCTAAAATTTTAAAGACCTAAAACAGACTCTTGCGGACCACCATACTCACCTCTCCTCGAAAGAAACGTCACACTCTGGTGCTTGACAGCCTCAACGTCGCTGTCTGTTTTACTCATCGATACCACTGCTTCTCAAGAAGCCATCGTGTTTGTGTCTTGATTAACACCACGCTTAGGAGTACCGCTAGAAGGGGTGGAAGACAGAGGGACGAAAATTAAAGGAAAACTCTTCAAAAACTCTCATAGCTTCTAGACTGCTATGTTCGGGTCTATTAAATGTTAATAGATCATTAATTAACCACTAATTAACCATTAATTTCATTAATTAACCTTCGTCTTACAGACTTGCAGGACGTACACCGAAATGTCTTGAGCTAAAACTCCCACAAAATATGAGACAAACAGTTCTATCGGCTGAAGTAGAATCCTGAATTTTCCTTAGAACTATCAAAAGAACCTTTTCATCCAACTTCACAGCCTGGGACATCTAATCTTGATCTTTCTCCTTCCTTGGACCTTTTTTTCTTGCTGGCTTTTCCACTCAGATCTACTGTAGTTCCTTGGTGATATTTTCAGAGTAGATAAATGAAATAAAGTGCCGGTTAACTGAATAAGCACATTATAATTTCATTATGCTAAACAACATTATAGTTTTGAATGCCGCCGGTTTCATTCAGTTGATTGATTTCTTAAGTGATGGATATTCAATTGATGCAAAATGAATAACTTAATCTTGATTTTGTGTTGTAAGATTTAAGAGTACATCAGTCATTGAATGTTCCCATAACGATATTTTGAGAGCATAGCTATAGTTATTTCCGCTCTTATATTCCTAGAAGATGCTCATGATGAAGCTCGAGACTCCCTGATATGTGCCTCATTGTCACGTTGAATTACGTGTTGTTATACATGCAGATTAGCTTAGAAGATACTCGTATTAATAATGGAGTTGAATACTTTAGCTCAAATTACTTTCTGCTTCCGCGATTAGTGTTCTTTGACTGGTGAGCCGATAACCATCGTGTGAAAAGTAATACTGCCTGGTAAAATCTATGTTCAATGTCTGGTTTCTCACCAGGTTTAATTTTTTTTGAACCAATTTTATCTGCGCTTATGAACTCCCAAATGAACATGTGAAAAAAATGTACGAGCATCTATCAATTATCCTCCAGCGTTAGAGTAATAAAATAGAAGGAACCACAATAAACGTGCTAATGCTGACTTACTACGTCGGAAAATAGCTTGAATAAAAATATTTGTAACACAACCTGAATACCTGTTTGAATTTCTACTTTCAATGATTTGTAAATGTATTGTATAATGAGAATCGCTGTGTTTTCAGTATTACCTTTTTTACATTTTTTTCCAGAAAAGTTTTATTATTCATAGCCTCCAATGTTTGTTCCTGATTGATTTGAACAATTCCAAAGTTTCGATGTTTTATGTACGCTTTTTAAATTCTACATAGTAAATTTTAAGGAATTATTTCCTATGTATTGTGATTAAGTAATGAATTAAGTAATAACATTGCCCATGATGTTTGATGAAAAAATTTATTGCAGTATGAATATGAATGTTGGAAAGAAAAGAAAGAAGAGAAAAACAGTTCATCTCCAATAGAGTTGAAACATGAAATGTTTAACATTGGTTTTGAAATATTTCTCAACATTAACATCCCTATAGTTGAAAATTACACATCGGTATCGAAATACCTATGTAAAATGTCGAAACAGAAAATGATTGACAGAAAAGCACAACAAAAATGAGTTCCCTTCGTTGCGTAATCTGATTTTGACAGTGCACTTAAATATAAGTAACTAAGAAAACACAATTTTCGTAACGCATAGTTGAAAATTTTTTTGTTAGTGCGCACTTATATTGAAATGAACGCGAAAAACGTATCCAAATACTTTAACATAGAGATCCTTAATTGCCATTCATACGTAGGTATCGTAATACCCATGTTAATTACCGAAACAAATGATTCGGAGAACAGCATGAAGAAAATGCGTTTCTTTCGTTGCGGTAGTGTGATTTTGGTAATGAATTTAAATATAAGTGACTAGAAAAACAATCTATGTGACGCATTGCTGAAAACCCTCTTATTAGTGCGTACAGATATTGAAATATAAGCACACGAACATAGGAACTAGTGATACGAGCATGAGGGATTGATGTTAAAAGTAAAATGGGCCGATTTGATTAATTTTGCGAATAAAACTATGAGGTCGACATTCGGGACTTGGGACAATTTCTCGCTCTAACGCATTATATAGTATGCTAATGTAAGTAAAAATTGCCCTACAAGACTAACAAAAACAATTCAAGACTAGAGTAAGAAAATGAAACAATGTTTCATGTTTTATTAGGAAATAAAAAAAATGCTTAAATACCTTCACATTTACATCTTTCCTTTTTTTACGCCAATTAATTTAATTTTGAAAATGCAAATAAATATAAGTAACTAAGAAAACATGATCCTTGTGACACATAGTTGAAAACACTTTCGTTAGGGCGCACTTCAATTGGAATATGAGCAACCGATCATAGGAACTTGAATCCTAATTGAGCAAATAGTTTTAAAGTTGAACAAAAACAAACATCGGCATCTTAGGATGCTTTATTTCCAATCAAGCCTGATACATATGATCTTGAGCATTGGTTTTTCAAATGCCTTATAACTACCACTATATATAGGACACCATGACGGTTCCCCCGTAAAGCCAGTACCCATTTCTGACACCTGGGTTGAGTGGGGTATTGTGCTTGAGCTTTCCCTTATACCCAACGAGGAAAATACGAACCCTCGACTCCTTCATGCAAGGGCGATGCCCTTAACCACTGTGCCACGGCGGTTAATAGTACTGAAAATAAAATCTACTCAATAGTACTGCAAATGAAATTTACTCAAAAGTCCAAAAATTTCTGGTACTTAAATCTCAAAATGATCAAATGTGTTCAAAACCATAAGTAAAATACTGCTTAATTCCTCCATTAAGAATAAGTCTTGATGGCCAACTGGTTCGAGGGTTTGGCACTCTCGCATCACGTCATTGAGAGTTTGACTGTATCCAGGAAATTTTTTTCCTTGTCTGATTTAATAGTGATACATATTGATACTAAGGATAAAAAGGATAAGTAGTGAATTGAATGGTATAAATACTTTTTCAAAACTAAAATAATAGATGAGTTTATCAGTGTTAGACGAGTGTGAGATGAATAAAAAGATTTACACATAAGAAAAAGGCAATCGAATAAAAGAATCTGAATGTCATTAATAATATCAAATGAATTTGGATCAGATGGGTCTGTATAGCATTACATGAAATAAATATTGACACAAAATTAGATCAATTAGTGGATATTAAATCTTAGACGAATAAAAAGGGATTGATATATAAGAAAAAAATTGTGTAAAAAATATTTAAACTTTTTTAATAATGTAATTGAAAAGGGATTAAAAGAGTTTATGCAGCATTAAATGCTGTAATTGAGCAATTCATAATTGAATGTCCCTATTGTCTCTTCCCCGAATTTATTGATGCTTCAATGTCATAAATGTTTGTATGTACATATCTATGCATAAAACGAGCCTTACAAGAGTTGGTTAGAATGAACCGAAGAGAAAATTAAATTAAAGAATTTATTTTTGGTTCTAGAAAAATTAGCGAAAATAGCTCAAAAGTTCCTTGGTTGACATTAGTCACTTTTGGTGTAGTACTGTGTTGGGTAATCGTTTCCATTTCCATGGCAGCTGAGGGTTAAAATTACGGGTTTTCAAAGATTTCAGTGATAGAAGACACTACTGGTAAAGTACTGTTCAGAATATCATTATACCCAACCACGCGTGGTTCCATGAAACAAAATCATCTGCTGATTATAACGACTGCGCATAGCTGTAATCAGTTAAGATGCGTTGAGCTAAGGTGGATCAACCTCTTACATGGAACCAGAAGTGTGTGGGGATTGTGTCACATGTTTCGGGTGAACTAAAATCGAGTTTAGCCTGTTCAAAACCCAGAACCATTGGACCGTACCGCCAGACGTCCGTAGGATGATTTCAAAGGAGCTCACGTATTGCATCTCCACCAAGTGTAGAGACGTGATGAGATCCGACATGTACCGACCGGTCATTAAAAATTGTTTTCGTATTAATTTTTTGTTTAAGACAAAGTTTTCTATTTATGATGAATATTTCATTGAAAATTAATGTATTTTTGGAAACATATTTGAAATTTTATTGTATGAAAAATAGTCGTTAAACCGTCAGATGAACGCGCATTGCGCAAAAGCGAAAGTGCACTTGGACATTATAACTTACCAAAAACATATCAAGAAAACTCTAACTCTCTTTGGTCCAAAAATAAAAATGCGGCTAAATAAAAATCTTTAAAAAATGGTTGAATCATTGAATGTATATTACTATGAGTGCAATATTTTTATCAGGAGCTTTAGCAGATATGAGAAAACGTCGAAGCATCGAAGAAACACTAACAGGATTTTAATATCTGATTCTTTCTTTGAGTAGTCTAAAAAAGTATTGAGCGATATATAGGAAGCAAGGAATTCATATCTACAAAGATGAAAAGCATTGCAGCATTTTAGAAACTCAAATAAATGTAAGGGCAAAAGGTGTTCAATCAGCAATAAAGAAAAGATGGTTGGTAGATAAATGTGGAAATATGACGATTTCTGATTCTCAAATATTTTTAACTAATATCGGGCCTGAAATTGAAAAAGTGATCAATAGACAAAATTTTGACTATTGAAACCTTGAGCTTGAATTAATTAAAGGTTCAGATCTGTAAATTGAAGTGTGAAATAAGAAGACTGTTGTGAAGCTTGATTTAATTCTAAAAAGTTAATCGATGGATCAAAGAAATTGATGAACATTGTAAATCTATAAAAACAAGTGATTTCGAAATTTGAGAAGTTCTCACGCAATTCATTTGATTGGATAATAGATTAATTATAGCAGTTTGATCTAAAACTTGTTGAATATTAACTAATTAAGGATCTAACTACATAAAATTCCCCAAAAGTTTCAAAGGTCGCATTATAAACTGATAAACACACATAATGAATGTTGTATCGCACGACATTTCTGTCTAGATGGAAAACATGGTGAACGAATTTGCAGAAGACGAGGAGCGGAAGCAGACAAAATTGATTTTACCGATGTCAGTTTTCTCGTGAGACTCAACGAGATACTTATACTGTATTTCAATTCGATGGAAATAATGATATATCTATGAACATTTTTAATTTAAATTTGAATAATGCATTAGGTCCCCTTAGAACATTGAAGCTAAAAATAAAGATGAAGTATCATTATCATTAATTACTGATGGAAAAAGATTTCAGTATGTTCTAATGAAATCATCAAGTTCATCAGTTAAAACAAACAATCATTATAAAAATATGTATGTCCATATTGTCAGTCAGTATTTAAAAAGCAAGATTCATTAAATTATCACATCGAAAATTCTGTAATTCATATTCCAACATATACACATACTTTTGAAGAAGGAAAACTCACATTTAAACAGTAATGATACAATTAAGGATCTCATTGTAATTGTTGATGATTTTGAAGCAACACTTTTGAAAATGGAAATTCGTCAACCAAATTCAAATTCAAGTTATTCCATGAATATCCAGAAAAACAAACCTAAGTCATTTTGTTGCTACACGAAATGAGAGAATGACGGATATTCGAAGTCGAAAATATAAAACGAAGAAGTTGCATCACAAAAATTCATGGAATACTTAGAAGAAGAAGCTAAGAAAATGTAAAAATTAGGGGATAAATATTCAAGTAAAATATCCATACATATACAGCTTATTTAAAATTATTGAATTTAAAAAGGCCCCAAGATGTTAAGAGTGCTAGCAAGAATTGTACAAGAAAACCATTATTCATTAAATTTACGCTGCAAGGGTCCGACCAATTCAGTGTTGTAGTCATTTGCGGCCTGGCCTTCTGTCGTTTGCGCACCATGAACTGGATTTTAAGTTTCTCCGCTCAAAAAGAACTTCACCCCAAACTTTTAGCACATCAACACCCATTTTTACATCCTCTGTGCTTTCCAAATGTCATGAACTCTTTTCTGGAGTTTGTATGCCACTTTAGTATCACTAAGGCGGAGTGAGAGGAGAGAGCTCCTCGGGCTGGCCGCGGCGGTGGACACCGCGAATGCGTGCTGCTCTGCGACGAGGTGCCGCTGTTTGGTGTGGTGCTGCCGTGCCGTGGGGGTTGGACTGCTGCAGCCTCCTAGAGCTATCCTGAGCTGTTGGCCGCCTCAATGACCTACGTTGGCATCGCATCGATAGCTCACCCGTGGACTTCCTGCAGACGATCACAGCGGTACAGGAGACTTCAGGTCCAGTTCGCTGACGAGGTGGGTCAGCGAATAAAGAATTACATCATCAAGAATCGCTATCTGTTTGAGTGATTTATAACATTTGAGTGATTTAAAAACTTTTATAAATGATGAAAAGAGTGGAAAAGCGTTATTAAAACAATGCTTCGGAAACTTCTTTTACCAGATATGCATTTAAAATAGCCTTCTAAAACTCAGTCTTAGTAAATTTCAAAAGGGTATTTCAGCTTATTCATTTTGTGGCCCTGGAACTAAGGTTTAAAAGCGAATCCAAGAAGATAATCAAGGAGCGAATTCACTCAATCAAACTTGTAAGAATCATGTTATATTTTATTCGTAATATCCCAAAACGTAAGACAAAATCATCATGACGCTATTCTGGCAAAAAGAACCACTGAAATCGCGACAGATCCGAATGAACCTGAATATGTTAGACAAGACGCTAAATTGGTTAATGCGATAATGACTGGTAAAGGCTAGGCTGGTCTTGGCATTCCAAAAACTAAAATCCCACTCTCTGAAGTGAGAGATAAAATCTAGAATGACTTTATAATATAAACCTAAAACAGGTTATATTGGAATAACTGAACTTGTTCTTAAGTCTCCCAAAAATCCTATACAGAATTAGCTGAATCTTTTAAACTTACAGTATACAAAACCAATAAGAAATTAGTTTGAAATGAGATGAGTGAAGGGATAAAAAATTTATGGTCAATGGCAGGCTAATTTGGTTGATATGCAAAACTACAAAGATCATGGAAAATATTACATTTGAACAGTAATTGACATTTTTAGCAAATTTAAGTTTTCTCGTAGATCTGCTTAGACCGATTCCCAGACTTCCTAGACCTTCTCCTATACCACCAACTGATCTTTCAAATTCCATGTATGAAAATGAACAAAATGACGATTCGCATGTTCATGGATCACATATTATGGTGTTACTTTTAGACATCAATGATATTGTAAAAAGATATGATTTATTTGTGGTTATTTTAATGCTGATAACGCGGGTGGGTTTTATGAATTGCAAGTTCTATGTAATACACTAAATGTCTAAATGGAACTTATTGAAAAAAAAATTATGTTAGCTTACTCAATGATATTCTCTTTAAAAAATAAAATCACTAAATATCGTAATCACTTGCAGAAAAAGTGATATTACGACAAACTTTACTCTAGCGATAAAGTTAGATACAAAGCAATTCCATGAACTTGCATTAGTGGGAGTTGATATGTACCATTCTCTTCCTAACATTGATGAAAAAATAACAAATTTTATGTTGAACTAAATGGTTCAGAAAGTGTCAGTCCAACTCTAACTGGTTGCTATGGAATAGAGCTATTAATTAAATCATTCAAAATAAACCACAAGGTTTATTAAACTTCCAAGTAAACTTCCAATGATGGATGGAAGTTTACTTCAATAAAGATGATCCTTGGAATCTTTGTTAGGATTTGGTGATGTAGTTTGAGAAGATTTTGGAGAACATGAAAGTAGAGAAATAGTGATAATTATGTCTGTAAACGCAATACTTGTTCATTGCAGCGTAATTAACGGTTCGTATCTCAGTTCGTTGCACAATATTTTGTATTCTCTTTTTTTTCTAATATTCCTCCGTGATATGAAATTGTGGAGAATCCGTACAAACCAATTTGTTTACCGATCTATCAGCTTTTTAATTAAAATTCGAGAATATTACTCAGAGACCAAAATAAAAACAAATGCTAAATACTAATAGTGAAGAAAGAACGGTTCGCTTGCACATAATATAAAGAAACTGAAAAAACCGCTGATGTGATTTTCTATAAAAATGGTAGCTTTACTCTGGAATTAAACTATTGATATTAATAAAGAAGATGCGAGTGATTATAATTTCAAAGAAAAAGAAATAGCAATTCTCAATAACGGCTTGATGCATTCGTTTCATCGCTTGTCTTATAAGCATGAAGAAGAGAAAATCGAAGGTTATAGCTTTCAAGGAGATGCCTTAACTTTGAAAGAATTATTAACTTATAAACCAAATTTAAAAACGAGAGATGAAATTTTTTTATAGCGTTGATTCGAACTAAAACGAAAAATCACTCCATGGATTCAGCGAACGTACAGATTATTTGAGTTCAAGTGATGATAAATTCAGCGCTACGATTCCACTTGAACATATGTTAGGATTTTGTGAAAATTTTAACTAAGTGATGGAAAAAATTGAATGGCCCATTTCGCCTTTGTGTGTACAGTAAAATGTACACACAAAAAGTGATAAGTGAAAAGCATACATTGGCTCCACGACGAGAAGGTAATTCTAACACTTCATTCAAAACTGATGAGAAAGATACTACTACTAATGATTATAAAGTTGAAATAGAAAATAACGATTAAAAATTTAGTTAGGAAGATGCCAGCTTTTAAACTACCTTATGAGTATAATATCAAGCTATATCATCAAATTATGGATAAATCTACTATTCCAATTGCATATTTGAACAGATAATTAGAACACGTCATAGTGAACTCTTATCAAAAATTCCTAGATTGGATGTAAACTCCAGGTTCAGGAACACCTCGATAAATAATTCTAGCATTTCAAACGAAAAGAATGATTTTCAGATTAACAACATTGTTAATGTTTTCAATTAAATTGAGAAAGATATCCCGAACAAAATTTACAAACTCATACCAATCATATTTCTCGGTACTTATCACCAGTAAACTAGAAAATCGTTGAAGTACATCTTCAATATATAAAGCATTCACTGTCATCATCGAAGAATGATTTTAAATAACACTGCAACTTGACAATAAGTGGACTCGTGCTTTGAATCCACAACAATAACAAGGTTAATTCGACGCCAACTTCCCTGGTACCGCCGATATACATAGAGAGTACCACCTGGATCTCACACTTCAGTGTAGGTCCTTGGTGCCTGTGAAGTGTATTCTTTGACTCACCCATTTAAGATGAGTGCTTCGGATGTATTCAGAGAAAGTAATGCTTTCGTTCATGAAAATCGCTGTGGGCTGTAAGAGAGCTTCTGTGAGGATTCCCACGACACCTCTTTCTCCCCTCGTCTCAAATAATAAACATAGAACTCCATATTCTGTTCCGTGTCTCGTGTAGTCTCAAGTTTTCAACATTTTTCAGGGAAAACGTTTTCCACTCAAGTTTAACATTCAGATTTATAAGTAATTTTAGTCGATGCTGCTTCATCCTCTCAAACATAAAAAATGTCATTAGTAGCGCTTATTCCATAAGTGACATCACATGTTGCTGCATTTATGTTTACATTTAACAATTTCTTTACATAATCACAGTAACTAGCAGGACCCGTGGAAATTCCACGGATAATGTCATCAATAAGCTAGGTGGACCCGTGAAAAAATTCGGTCAACATTACTTAACAAATTTTCAAACAACATATTTTAACCAAACCTATCTTAACCTAACATATTCTAACCAAACCTATCTTAACCTAACATATTCTAACCTATCTTATCCTTGAACTATGCTAACTAAATCTATCCTAATTTAACCTAACCTATACTAGCCTAACTTTAACCAATGCCATCGTTAGGCTATGTGGATCCGTGAAAAAATTCGGTCAACCTAACCCATCCTAACATAACATATACAAACCTATCCTATCTTAACCGAAACTATCCTGATAATGTCAAACAAAAAAACCGTGAACAAATTTTAACATAACATATCTCAACGTAACATATTATAACCTATCCTAACCGAAGCTATCCTGATAATGTGTCAAACATAAAAAAAACCGTGAACAAATTTTAACATAACATATTCTAACCTAACCTATCTTAACCTGTGTGCAAACCACCCGACCAGTGGAACTACTAACCCCGAATTAAACGGGCTCTACCGCACACACATTTGCCTGACACCCATCTGGGGTCGGTAACGCTAGAAAAAAGGATAATTTAAAGGATAAACAGAACACAAAGGCAAAGGGCTCACCTGAACTTCGAAAAGTATGTTCAGGAGAACAATCTTCAATGCAGCCGGCTGCCGAGGACACAAGAGTCCCCTGTAGCGAGGGTCGGATTGCCGTAGAGCAGCGGCACACATAAGGAGGTGCGCACACGCTCACAGCTAGTTTCAATCTGTTGGGTCGGCTTGCGGCTGACCCGCTCGTCAGCTTCCCCGAATCCCTTGCTGTGGCTTGGGGTTCGTTGCAAGAAGAGCAGACGAACATTTTTAGTTTGCACATACGTTTTTCGCCGAAGATGTGAGAAACCCTCGCCATTGCTCCGCTTAGTCCTAAATTACTTGCGTTATTAAATTTTAGGCTGATCAGGCGAATCACAGCCCACGAACTTTATTGCTGAAGGCTCTTAAATCTGCCTTATAAAGTCCGTTATGGGCCTTAGTGTTCGAGCAATGGCTAGAATTTCGACTAACCTAACATATTTTAACCTATCATGTCCTAACCTATGCTAACCAAATCTATCCTAACCTTACACATCTTAACCATCCTAACCTAACCTAAACTATCTTATCCTAACCTAACTTTAACCAATATCATCGTTAGGCTATGAGGACCCGTGAAAAAATTCGGTCAACATTTCCTAATAAATTCTAATATAACGTATTCTAACCTAACCCATCCTAACATAACGTATACTAACCTATCCTATCCTAACAAATTCAAAAATTCAAAATTTTTTCAGAAATTAAACAATTTTCATCTCCCCCTCCTCCTCTCCCTCTCTCTTCCTTCTCACCCTCACTCTTTCGCCCTCTCTCCCTGTCTGTTTTTCTTTCTCCCTCTAATGTAACGCGACCCAACCCGAGCCAACCCGTATCATAGATACCTCAATGATGTTGAAGAGTGCGACGAACAGGACCGATATATAGATAAAAATAAAGAAATAAACCAAAAATAAAATAAAAAATAATTATGCAACTAAATAAAAAACTAAACAATGAAAATAATAGAGTAAATTAAAGTAAAATAATACAATAAAAAAGAAAATCAAAAAGAAATTGAATGAATAAAAAACAAATAAAAA
>JACJUY010004094.1:13804-45287 GCA_014220935.1 Platorchestia sp. MABIK | reverse complement strand
CTTTATTTATTAAGTTTAAAGGTTTCCTTATACCTTTGAACTGCGTTGCATATCTGTCACAACATGTAATAGCGCGTACTACCACTGCCTGCTTGTTTTTATTAGCGTATGAACGCGTAGCATATTCGTGAGCCGTCACAAATCACAATTGGCTTAGCGCGCGCCACTGAATCAAAAAACTGATTAGAGTGTGTGCGGCGTGTGCCGGTCGCGTTTATTGCATTTGCTATGTGATTTTCATCGGTGGTTCGATGCAAAAATCTGTGCACATTTTTCGATTGAACTCAAATTTTAAGGCGATTGTCTTTGTGTGAACTCTGTTCATTTAAATTGAAAAAGTGGCTGACAAAATTATGCCAGCAAAGAAAAGAAAATGGTATTCTCAGTGCTTCAAGGAAGAATAGCCAAGTGAAACGGAATTTAAAAGAGTGGCTTCAGCAGGACATCAACGATAAAGACTCCAGTTACTGCAAAGTATACAAAGGGACACTAAAAAGTGGAAATAAGTCTAGGTTGTCGAAGCATAAAGATTCTTCTAGACTTGAAAAAATTTGCAGTTGCGAAAGGAAGCACAAGCATTACTCAAAATCCTGAAATGGAGACAACAACAAAAGCCAACAAATATAGGAGTGAACAAAGGTTTGCATCCTATTTTGTAGCACATAATCTACTCTTTGGCAAACACTGAGGTCTGTGAGCTTGCATTTCCTGATAGTAAAATAGCCGACAATCTGTCAATGAAGCAAACGAAAGTTACCTAGGTAATTCTAGATGGTACAGCTTTTGATGAATCTCGCTAACATAACGTGCGTTTATGTATATATTTTTTATACTATACAGGGTGTTATTTGTTCAGACAAATTTCTATCATTGCTAGAAAAATTCATAATAAATCAATTTTTACTAATGCTAATTTGCCCAAAACTCCTTAGTTTTCGAGTTATAAGGACTTAACGAAACTTTAAAACACCAAGTAGGATACTAAGGAGTCGCCAATGTTAGCTCAAGTCTCGATAGTTCCGACCCTTCTAAAGCAGTTTTTGTTATTTTTACAATAAAACTCGCAAGCATTTTACAGTAAAGAAAATTGTCTGCAATTTGAATGTTCGTTGGGATATTAACACAAAGCCGTTAATGAGAAACTCCAGTAGTTATTTCATCAAATTAATAGCAGCCTCATTTTTACAATTCGAAAGGAACTTTTCGTCAGAGGTATCGTAGGATATAAATAACAAGCCGTAAATTAATGCTCAACTTTGATTTAACAAACTCGTCTTACTACATGGGTTGAAATTTAAATGACCTCAATTAACCTCGATGCATCCAACTCCTGTGTTCCAATAACGTACTAACATTATTTAATGTTTTAATAGCTTGAAACTGCAGACATTTTCTTTAACCGTAAAATTCTTGCATTTTTTATTGTAAAAATAACAAAAACCTGCTTTAGTGGGGCTGGAACTATTAAGACTAACGCTAACATTAGCGAGCACGTAGTCTCCAACTTACGTTTTAAAGTTCTTCAAGTTCGTATAACTCGAAAACTAAGGAGTTTTTGGCATTTTATCATCCTTAAGAATCTATTTAAATTGAGTTTCCCACCTCTGGTTCAAATTTGTCCGCACACAAAGAAAAAACACTTTATATCATGTTTTTTTTGGTATTTTGGTAATCTTGGGTTTTATTTCTAGATCTTGGGTTTTTTAGAGCAATGATCTTGGGTTTTGATAAAAGTCTCATTGGCAGCCCTGGTCACAGGTTAGCGTATTAACATATAGATTGTTATGAAAAATAATACGTTGATAAAGATGCTAATATGGAACATATCGTAATCTACATTCGAAGTGAAGTGGGAATCTTGAACAGCTATAGTTCTTCGGAACAAATCATGTAAATTGATAAGGAAATAAACAACAATCCACGACCAACATCCTGTTTAGTTCACGGTAAGTCTCTTCATCTTTGAGAATTAACAATGATTCGGTATGTCGGAAACTAGAAAAGGAAAGAAAAACATTATTCATCCAGAATTTGATTCAGAATGCCATCATTATGGTTTAGAAACATTTTTCAACGAAAGCATCCACACATCTTATGGGTGGAATACTTCAACGAGTATTTTAACATTTATAGAAGTGATTAAATCAACTGAGAGCAAATCAGTAAAATGTACACACAGAGTTTGCAATG
The DNA here is from genome assembly GCA_014220935.1 of Platorchestia sp. MABIK. NCBI lineage: Eukaryota > Metazoa > Arthropoda > Malacostraca > Amphipoda > Talitridae > Platorchestia > Platorchestia sp. MABIK. The sequence continues at coordinate 43,097 of JACJUY010004094.1, read as the reverse complement.
TGTTGAAAAAACCTGGAAATACCTGAAACTGCTGACAGATGAAAAGGTAAATTTTAAGACATTGATATTTTAACGACTTCAAAGACCATAGCCTTCACACTGATACATGAGCCAACTAAAGAACACTATAATGATCAATGTTGTTGAATGTATGGTGAGTTAAAATACGGGTATATTATGGTGCTCGTAAAATAAAGCTAACTGTACAGTCCTTTGATTCTAGGAATATGGCACTCACCAATCAGAATAAAATTGCTTGCTGCATTACAAATTTTAAAATATCCTATCCACACATTACCATCAAAAATAATTCTAAAGCAATAAAGGGTTGGCTGATGTAATTTCAGATTCATTCATTGAGGGGCCCTTAAAAAAAATTAATAAACATTCACGTAGAAAAAAATGTTAATAAAGTGATCGACTAGATGTGTGCAAAACTAGTCAGTATAAACTAGTATCCCAATCGAGGGACTAGGAGAGTAACATCTTTTCTCATGTCACGAATTTATGATATTTTTGCGCTAATGATAGTGGAACAAAACAGTCTACCTGAGTCAGAAACATGAAAACGATTGTTCTACAACGGTTCCCAAGTACAACATAGATAGAGAAATACGTAAGATCAATCACCTACATATATAGGTGAGGTTGTCATAATATACTCTAGAGCGTATGAGATGAAATGATAATTTGCACTACACAAGCCTTACAAGAACATTTTTGGATGTGAATAAAAGAAAAAACATGAATGTCCCATAAAGGTTTCGAATTAGAAAACGTCACATTACCTCCGACATATGATACAAAATGCCTTTAATTGATAAACATACATAGGTACCATGGCGGTTTAGTTTGATGCTTAGTTACTCAAAAACGGAGAGGAAAGATATAAAAATATATCTTATAGCTGGTTCATTTAGGTTGAAGAGCGCTTGTTAATTCATGAGAACAATAAAGAGAATGAACTTTGTGGGTTGCAAACACTCATGACAGTTTACATGTACATGAAATATAAGCTTTGGATTTCATGACATCATGGGATAATATTAAAGTTATTTGTTTCGGCAGATCTTCAAAAATATAATTTTGAGTGAGCATGAAAAATGGAAAAAGTGAAACTGACTGCCTAAAACGGCAAGCTTTAGCCACGCAGCATGTTTATAAGACAAATCTAGTAGCTTGATCAGAAATTTTGCAAAAAACTGTTGTGGGTAAGTTTACGAATGCAGTTACATTTACATGAATGTACTCGTACGTGTTCACTCACATGCACACGGATACCAGTATACAAGCATGAAAGTTATGAAAATTACAAGTTTTGTTTTTCTAATTACAAATTTTAACACAACGGTCATTAGTTGACAAGCATCTCAGTAAAACATATATGGGTGATCACGCAACAAATTTGTACTTTTTTTGTGAAAGTTTTACAATAGTAAAGAGAGATGACGAGTTAGGTAATGTTGAAAGTTGAGAGTGAACAGAAAAAGCGGTATTTCTAGTCCAAATTCTAGTAACTAGTTCAGTACACAAATATTTATACATGTGCAGATATATACGCACCTACATGCGCATACACACCCATATACATACACACAACACGCCCTCATACAGACATACATACCCATGCATCTAGGCAGTCATTCGATAATACTTATCCATTCTGAGGAGCGCTGTATGATGCATTGAAAAATAGGATAATGAGCAAAGAGGTTCATAACTATTCTTCAGTATGTGCTGCTACTTACAATTTCTAATTAAATGTTGTCACGTAAAGATCATTGGTTGATAAACATTTCTTTCATAATATAGGGGTCATCACACAACAAATATATCTATATATGTATTTTCTATTAATGCTTTACAGTAATAAAATGAAATGACGCATTAGGTAGTGTTAGAAGTTGAAAGTGAAAAAAGGGCGGTATTTATAGTTCATATGCTAGTTGCTAGCATAGTGCACACAGGTAAATGTGCACATTTGCATACCCATGTGCACACACACACACATACACGTGCACACAGTGAACATGCAAGCACACATATACAAGTAAGCTTGTTTGCAAATGCCAGAGTATAGGCGATCAAATCATAATACATACGTATATTTCAAAACTGTTGTGTAATGTGTTGAAGTATAAAACAATGAGCAAGGGAGGTTATTGACCAATGGAGATACTGAGCATATGAGATTTGTAAATACTTATTTAGTGTGTTCTGCAGCTAAGAATTATTGTTGAGACGCAAGATGACGAGCTATTTTGGTTTTAAATTCTCTCTGTCATTGAGGGGTTTTGATACGCAGAGGAACAGTGAGGCGCCTGATATTGACAAAGCCTTCTGCCCTATGCGGCGAGATGAACGATTGTCGAATGAGACATTATTGTTTCTGTTCAGTCTTAGGTTGGCTACAGTGTGTGGATCCCAGTCTAACGTTTTCGTCGCCTGCATTCACGTTTTTCGCCACCCAAGCGATTTAATCGCTTAAATCGCTTAGGCGGCGAAAAACATGCATGCAGACGGTGAAAAAGTTAGACTAGGATGGAAACGCACTATCTCAGTATCGCTCCGAGGAAGATATAACGAGGAGAATACGTATTGGGCTCTCTGCGTGAGGAGCCTTTCTATAGGAGCCCAGAATAGGAGCCCAGCCGAGTTTATAAAGGAGAGGGGTTACGTGATCACCTCTTTTGAAATTCCCGTTGCATACTACCTTCGCTGCGAAATTCATGCACTTTTGCAAACCTCTTTGAAGGTATTGAGATAAGTTTCCCCATACTAGGCTGCAGTAGTCAATGCGTGATAATTCCAATGATTCAATAGCCAATAATCGTAGAGTCCCTTAGATGAACATTCAATACCTTGCTCTCTTCGTTATAAAAAATTCACATCAATAGTTTCCAATTGAAATGGTGAACATGTACATTGCCATTTTGATGTAATCAGTTCATTTGATAATTGGGAAGCTCATCAATCAACATTTATAAGTAGTAAGTGATTTTCTTATTTTAACAGTTAATAATTTGGAAAAGCATGGGGTAGAAATTCTTAGTCTATCTTAAAATTGTATTCATCAAGAGCGTGTTTTAGAACGATATTAGATTTTTGCATTATTAAACCTCTGTATAACCAAAAGAAGGAAGAAAATAATACTCTATGAGTCAACCGATGAATCTTGAAGTAAGATTGCTAGGGGAGTAAGTTATGGGGTGTCGACTATGGAGGGGGGTTTGAGGTGGGGTTGTAGTAAAACAGTTATTGTAAACTTTTCAAGGACTATTGTTGCACAAGTGTAGAAAGATCTATCTGTCGCCAAGAGAAAATTTCTCTGGCCCGAGATAGACGATTAGGCGTTTAATTAAGAACCAAATTTCAACTTAGATCTGATCGAGTGCGGATGCATGGAGCAACTTCTCGAACAATTAGATAACAATTGACACAGGAGAAAAAATTCAAAAACCTGAAACGAATGTAAGTGTCCTTGCTAGAAAATTTCTCGCTAACTATTGCTCTAAATCACCGAACTGAAAACGTGAAGAAATGGAAGATAGTGTTATTTTGTTACATGAAGAAAATCAACCTCGTTGACCGTGATGGGCGTTAGCTTTACTTGTATGCTCGGGATATTCCAACGTAAACGTTCTCTACGAAACATGGTGAATGAGGATCATCAGTGGTCTGGTGTGCATTTCCTTACAGAAAATTGTTGAGCGATAGATGTCTGAGAGTCTCCAAACAGTATATACAGTAGATGCACGAAGATATTAAAACGTGTTTCCTTTACCACTGACTGCCCTCGTCCATGTGTGAAGAACTAATTTTACCAATGAGGGAATTGCCATTCATAACGCACGCAAGTCAAACGAATTTTTCAAGCAAGTAACTTTCAGTTCTTGTTTTCTGGAGCAATTCAGTGCCTTTGGGAATGGGCAGCAAAAGGTGTTGTTAACTATTAATCGCAATTTGAGACTTTAAATCGTTATCGTAATGTAAGGTTCACGTCTTAGCTAATCATCCCAGCAAACTACTCATAAACATTTGTGATAAATGTGCCCAGGTAAGTTTTTGAGGTCGGTCGCAAAACTGGAGGGTGTTCTAAGTATATGTTGATGTTTGTTATTATGTTCATGTTAATATTCTCTCATAGATTTGATTGAAAAAGTGATAGATGGACACCGTGTTTCTCATTTTTACCCGCTGAAATGAAATGATTTTAACGTTTGATTCTTCACCGTAGCACTCGCGAATATTATGTATCAGATTGGATTGTATGACTCGACATAGCTTTAAAATGAAGGTAATAGCAAAGGCTTTCGATTTAAAAGACATTTCTGTTAAAAACGAACGTTCCGACCCCATCATCAGTGAATACCTAAAAAAACACTAGGAAAATATACATTCATAAATTGAAGAAAGACTACACAAAAAAAAACGGTAAAATGTTAAGCAAAAGCTATTTTTACAGAGTGTGACGACTGCATAACGTTTATATCGGGTTTTGAGCGGCTAATGAAGAAGGATTCGAAAATACGTAAATCAAGCAGTGACTGAGTTAGCAGTCACTGAGTTCCTAACTCAGTCACTGATTTACGTATTATCGAATCCCTCTTCATTAGCAGCTAAAATCTTTACGCATTTTAAAATTTTTGTTTTTTAAAAAATAATATCATTCTTCTACGACGTATAGATCGTGTACCTTGTGGAAGGCGTCATTTCATGATTCCTAGCTCCTTTTTCAGTTCTTTTACTGCGACGTGCGGCATTAGGGCGTATAGCATTTAATGTTTTCCAGATTCATAAAGAAAGAGCCCAGAGCTCGAAGCCTGCCAATTAAATATTTTTGGAACACTTTTTCTCAGTTATCTTTTCACTAACTTGCTGCGTGAGGGAGATGTGCCAAATTATCCCTTACGACAAAATGTCCAGTGTAATATAGAGGGTATCATTTCTGAGTTTATTCAGTCGAGTGTGTGACCAAGTTTGCTAGAAATTCCAATCTCCAGGTACTGATATTGGTACTAATGTTGATAGATGCCAAAATTGGGGTAATTTTGTGGCACATTGAATTGATTCGAGTTTTTAGTTCGAAATTTGTTGAGCGAGAAGAACTAGTTATCGAGAAGCCATGAGTCCCTGGAACTTGAAAATTGTAAACTCAATAATTAAAATACGTGTGAGACGACTGATTCATAGCTGAAATGAAAATTCGAAAAATATGCCATTGGTGTTGTGAGTGAAACGCTTTACCAATAGTTCTTTACAACAGAGATTGCTGAAAAAAATTAGCTTATGCTCTTTTTTAAACTATTCGAAGTTTTTCGTGATAGAAAGTTGGAAATGTCTTTTTATTGAAACATGCCTGTTGAAAAAATTATTTATTCTGTTGGAAAATCTGTTGGATTGTTGGAAACAATCAAATAAAATCCGGAATTGTTCTAATTAGTGATAGAACAACAATACATTCAATTTCTTTTAGGGAAAGAGTATGTACAATCACTCAAATATTTACTGTAGATAGTTTTTCACATTATTTAGAAAATGAATGCGACTGTGACAATAAGAATTCATGCGTCAGGACAAATAAATTCGAGAGTAAAAATCCTAACTCTTGGTAGTTATGTCGACTACATTCCGCAGGGGTTAAATAACTTTATAAGCTATCTAAAAAAATTAAAATTGATGACCATCACAAGGATCGGTAGCGTCAAGATTTCATACTTAGATTTCAGGTATACCTACGTCCTCGAGGAAGAGCGGAGCACCTTGCAGGCGCAAGTGGCGCTGCGGCCCGGGTATTCAGGCGTCTCTGCTTAGCTGCTTATGTATCAGGCGTAACTGGCCCGGGAACACTGCTCTTCATTTGCAATAAGTTTTTGGCCCAATGAGCTGTACGATTGGATCCTGCATCATCGCTGCTTACAGGCTCGTGTTGGGATCTGCGTGGCGTACGGACGCAATGCGAGATACCGACACTGTCTCAAATAAGTCTCGCAGCAATATTGGTCTGCTGTCTAAAGTAGAATGCGATCTCAGGAGAACATGAGGGCTATGTGATCACTCGTCTGTGGATCACGCGATAGTCATTTGTGTGCATTTCTGGAATGAATGCATCAAAGTCTTCAATGAGGCCAATAAGTGAAATTCTACTCTACAAGATAAAAATACTTTTTAAAAGATTCTTATGGGTCACTAAGGAACCCTTCTAAAAAGACGTACTTCAGAACGCCAAACGAACATGTCTCGTCATTGTTCGTCCCTGAGCCTTCGACATGGTCCCATCTTTTTTCGTTCCAGACCTGGTCCAAGTTTCATTCTGACTCTACAAACAATGAGAGCAATAAACGTCCTATGTATGGTCTAAAGTTAATTTACCACAGTTACACAACAGCAAATTATTCTAATTATAACATCTCACGTACTTTAGTTGGCTGAATACAAATTTGGCGTAAAAAGACATAGATAGGAAAGAATTGGTATGACATCGACAAAACTTTTATGTTTTCGGCTCAAAAATGTGCAACACACACACAAAATTTCTTAAAGCGATGTTTAATAGTCGAACATTCTAGATTTAAAAGTCGAACATTTTGCGACGGGAGTGCTGTAGGGTGTACGACTCCTTTGGAAAAATCTCTTTCGTCCACGTACAAAGGCAGACCTCGGTACCTATTTCAGAGCTGAATGAGAAGGCGGTTATCACTCAGCCCTCTGATTCTAATGTGGAAAAACTGAAGAACTGCAAGAAAGGACCAGAAAAGTTATTGTTCTTCTACAAAAAAGTACTGGACTTAGATAATTTCGAGTAAAATTTCGAAAAATACAAATTTTTTCCGTTAATGACAAGATTCTTATCACGTTATTTCAGTCCATTGTTAGTCTACCATGTTCCTGGTCATCCATATAAAATTTCAAACTGTGCGGCTAATCATACAATTAATTAAGTAAAAAATAATCTGCTGTAGACTCGATCTGTACTTCAGAATGTCTTTGAGGGGGCTGAGACAATAGCATTCGCCAACACAATTTAAGCTGTTCTTTGCAAAGATGGAAAGGAAGAAAAAGAAAGAAAATCAGTTTATTTTCAAAACATTTAAAACATGAAATGTTTAACATAGGTTTTTAAAATAACTTATATTTAACATCCTTAGTTGATAATTACACATCGGTATAGTAATACCCACGTAAAATGTCGAAACAAAAAAATGATTGACAGAAAAGCACAGCAAACATGAGTTCCTTTCGTTGCGTAATTTGATTTTGACAGTGCATTTAAATAAAAGTAGCTAAGAAAACATAATCCTCGTAACGCGAAGTTGAAAACCACTTTCGTTAGTGCACACTTATATTGAAATAAAAGCGAAAAACGCATTCAAATAACATAGAGATCCTTAATTGCTATTCATACATGGTTATCGTAATACCCATGTCAATTGTCGGAACAAAGGATTAAGAGAAAAGCATGAAAAAAATGCGTTTCCTTCGTTGCGGTAGTCTGATTTTGGTAATGCATTTAAATACAAGTGACTAAGAAAACATAACCTATGTGACGCATTGCTGAAAACCCTATCGTGAACCAGTGATACGAGCATGAGGGATTGATGTTAAAAGTAAATTGGGCAGATTTGATTTATTTTGCGACCAAAACTATGAGGTCGACATTCGGGACTTGGGACAATTTTTCACTTCAACACATTAACTAGTATGCCAAATGATGAGTTCGGGGAAAATACAATATTCACCAAAACAAGAATTTATAATGTTTCCTGCTTACGCTAATAGCACTAGCGCAAAAGAGTTCACCGGAGTCAAAGATATATTGAAAAGGATTTTACAATGCTAGCCGTAACATTTTCAATATAGCTGGAACAGTACAAAGAGCTAACGATCTAAAATAGTGTTGTCATAATGTACTCAGGAGAGTAAGAAAGTAAAAATTGTCACACAAGTTACAAAAACAATTTAAGACTAGAAGAAGAAAATGAAACAATGATGTTCTATTAAGTTGTTACGTACGTCGAAACCGTGGCCTTTTAAACTGTTTTAATTTGAACGAAAAAATGCTAAAATGTCTTTACATCTACATCCTTCTTTTCTTTATGTTAATTAATTTGATTTTGAAAATGCCAAAAAAAATAAGTAACTAAGAAAACATAATCATTGTGACACAGTTGGAAACACTCTCGTTAGGGCGCACTTGTATTGGAATATGAGCAAACGAACGCAGGAACTAGTGATTGGAGGGATTAACGTTGACATAAAATTGGGCAGATTTGAATTATTTTGCGTCGAAGATTATGAGGTCGACATTCAGGACAATTTTTTTTTCGTTCTTATGTATCGACTAGTAGCCAAAATATCAGCTCGAAGGCAACAAAATGTTTTACTAACTACGCTAATAATACTGGCACAAATGAGTTCACTGGAGTTAGAGACATGAGGATTATCGTACAATGGTAACCATAAAATTTGCAGAGTAGCTGGAATAGTACGAAAAGTTAACTACCGAAAATAGTGTTGTCATAATACACTCACGAGCGTAAGAAAGTGAAAGTTGTCAGACACGACTAGCAAGAACATTGTATGAGAAGAATAGGAAGTAAAAAAAAGGATAAAACAAAGTTCTATAAAGTTGTTACATAAAATGAATTACGTCGCATTTTCAAAGGATTTAATATGAGCGGAAAATGGTTTCAAAGATTTTAAAATTTAAACCCTTACTTGATGCCTGTCTTCACACATGAGGATTGTAATACTCATGCATGTTAATAATTTTTGATGAAACAAATGGTTGGGAGAAAAGCACGGAAAAATGCGTTTCCTTCGTTGCGTTGGTTTGATTTGACGATGCATTTTATTACAAGTGATCAAGAAAACATTAGCCATGTGATGCATTGTTGAAAACACTCTCGTCAGTGCACTCCCATATTGAAATTTGAGCTTCCAAACATAGGAACTAGTGAAATGAGAGATTAAGGTTGAAAGTAAAACGGGTTGATCCAAATTAATCTCCGTCTCAGACTGTGCGGTTGACATTAGAGGTAATTTTACATTGTTTCGTATCAACTAGTAAGCTAAATAACCGGCTCGGATAGAATGAAATATTTTCCAAAACACAAAAATTATATTGCGTATGATGCCAACATTGGCACAAAAGAGTTCACCGGATTCAAATACATGAGAAAGATGCCACTATGCTAACCATAACATTTGCAACATTCTTGGGACAAAACGAGAAAGTCGAAACAACCTAGAATAGTGTGGCCAAAATTTACTCAAAGAGCGTAAGGGACGACACATTGTCACACAAGATTAACAAGAGCATTTAAGGACGGGAATATGTTCTATATACATACACACACAAATACATATACATACATACGAGCGTTACGTGTGCGCACATACAAGCAATCGTACTGCATATGCATGGTACAAAGATGTCATGATTGTTGTTTAATGTAACGAAAGATAGGATAATTTTAGCACTGAAAATTCCTGATTTATTTTTCAGTACGTACTGCAGTTCATACTTATTGTATAGACGCAAGATAGTGAACTATTTTAGTTTTGAATTCTCTTAATGTTTGAGGGGTTTTGATGCTCTGGGGGAGTTTGTTCCACTGTAAGGTGCCTTTTAATGACAGAGCTTTCTGTCCAATGTCAGATGAACGGTATTTGATTAAACATCGTGTCTCCTATTCGGCTTTAGGTTGGTGACAGTAGAGGGATGGAATTTCACTATTCCAGCATTGCTCTGAGGAAGATATAAAGAGGAGAAAACGTATTGGGCTTTGTGCACCAGAAACCTTTCGTGTGTAGGAGTCCAGCCGAGCTTATTTAGGAGAGGTGCTACGTGATCATTTTTTTCGAATTTACCTTTTCATACGACCTTCGCTGCGAAATTTATGCATTTTAAAAATATTTTTGAAGATATTGCGGTACATCTCCCCATACCAGGTTACAATGGTCAATACGTGATAAAGCCAAAGATTGAACGGCCAATAATCTAGATTCTTCGTCAAGCATACTTTTCATCCGAATAAAAAACATTATTGTCCCGTGAATTGTGTTACAGGTTTTATCAACGTGGGAATTGAAGGACATGTTTCTATCGAACCAAATTCCTAAATTTTTTACTTTTTCTGATGGGTGTATTTTATCATTTCCATCCGTAAGAGTTGGATTTAGATCTCGAATATTTTTTATTGCGTCTTTCGGCCCACAAATGATGAATTGCGTTTAACTCGCGTTTAGCTTGAGACCATTTTGGTCATACCATGACTTGAGGCTGGTCAATAGGGCTTCAGCTCCAATTTTCGCCTGTCGTATTTCTGATACAAAGCTTGTCATTGCAGTTTGAACATCATCTGCATACATAGAGATTCGAGTATTAAAAGGCAATGAAGGGAATCGTTAATGAAAATTGAAACAATAACGGATCCAGAATGGATCCTTGAGGGACACCAAAGTTATTTTGAAGGAATGGGGACAAATTGTTATCTAAGAGGACTTCATGAGACCGATTTGATAGGTAGCTTTAAAACCAATGCGTATCAACTTCTAAGTTCAAGATTTTCTTTAGGAGTTGATCATGTTCGACGCTGTCGAATGTTTTGAAAAGATCGGGTAGCAGCAAAAGTGTTACATTTTTTATCGATATCGCTGTAAATTTTTTTAGTGAGATTGAGCAGAGCGTCTTGAGTGCAAGTGTTCCTCCTATAAGCATATTGATTTCGATGAAGTAAATTTGACTCATCCAAGTGAGATGACAGTTGATTCGTTACCACTTTTTTCATTACTGGGTAGGACAGGTAAAAGGCTTATGGGCCTAGTATTTGTGTCACTAGTTTTATGCAATGGTCTAATTATGGAGTATTTCCATTGGCTTGGAAATTTATTAGTTGCTATTGATGTGTTGATAATCAAACGAATCAATGGTGCTGTGATTGGAAAACTGTCTTTGATGTATTGAAGGCTGATTCCATCATGTCCGACCGCTTTTGTGTTAAAAAAATGAGTACAAGATATTCCGTAACTCTGGTAAATCGACAGGACGTGGCCTCCACAGGGCACCAGCCTTTGAAAGTGCAGTAGGGCACGAATTTTCAATTGACAGTTGATTTAGATTGGTTTTACTTACTTCATTGAAAACTTGAGCACCTACTTTTGAAAAGAATGTGTTGAACTCAGTGGCTTTTTCTAAGGGATTTTCAAATTTACTTTTGCGGTCTGATTTTTTATATTCAGCCACCTCACCAATGATCTCCCATGTGCGTTATTTTTGCCTTAAAATGTTCTTGGTAGAATTGAGTTTGTTTTGCTTATGTGATTTTCTTCGGAAGAATCTTCTCAAGTTCTTTATATCTCTTGTATAAAGTACTGTTCGACCTATTTTCTATAAACTCTCACAACTAGGTTTTCTTTGCTCTGCTCAGTTCTTTAATTTCGTTAGTAATCCACACAGTGCGTTTTAGCTCAGTTTTTTTGGTGATATAAGGTGCGCATTCATTGAGAGCTGCTGTAAAGTTCTCGTCGAAGATTGAAACTTGAATGTCCACATCGTCAGACTGCATAATATTCTGAAATTCGATGAACCTGTTTAGGAGTTTTTCATGAAGCAGTTCCGGTGAATATTGACTTTTCAAGCGGTAAGTCATGGAACGATAGTTTTGTCTTTCCTTTGAAATATTAATTTTACATCCTAAAGAGCGGTGATCGGCGACAGAGGTTGATATAATTGTGCTAAGTATTGCCGAAGGTTTGTTAGTGACTGCCAGATCGAGGAGAGTTTCAGAGGCTCTTGTAAAGCAAGTCGGTTCTTTAACCATTTGTGAAAGGTTTATTTTATACAACAGTCTTCTAAGCTGATTTTTTTTACCCGTAAGCCAATATTAAAAACGCCGCAAGCAATGAGTGACTTTTTTTGTGGCTAGAATTCTTAAAAAATTTTCTCAATGAACTCGAGTGTTGTAGGTAAAGGAGCTGATGGGTGCTGGTAAAGGCTGCCGATAATGATGGATTTGTGTTCATTTATTTGCACTTTTAACCAAACCATTTCTATGCTCTCGCACACTTCATTCGCAAGAAGAAAAGACGGCAAATAAATTTCTTTCACGAAAATCCAAGATCTACTATCTTTGGTACTTCTAACGCCATCATAGCGGTACAGCACGTAATCAGGAATATTGAAGAACGAGCTCTGGGTTCGTGAATCAAACAATGTCTCGGAAACACATAAAATGTCAATGTCTTCTGTGACCAACATTACTCTAATGTCATCTAGCTTACTATGGAGGCTACGAGCATTGATATGTTTAATTTTAATATTTCTATTTTGTGGCGATTATTTGAGTCATCAAAGTGATTTTTTGGTAGGGACTGTTTCGTGGATTCGTTGATCTTATCATTGTTGCCGAGAGTATCAAGTCTAGCGTCAGGTACATTTGAAAGACTGCCATTCAACTGGACAACAGTATTTTGTCATGAAGATGATGAGATATCAGTCTTGTTTCTGTCTTGTGCAACAAGGGTACTGTAGTGGTCATATTTTCGATGAAGCATTAACGAAGAGTTATTAGTTGATAATTCTGGTGAAGGGGCGACTGCTGTTCTCCAAACACCATTGCATTGTTCATCATAGATGAGAATTCTTTTTACTGGTCACATTTGATATGATTTGTGGAATTAGGTCTCCGGCATCATGATCAAAATGTTTTTCGTCAATGTACTTACTTTTGGGCCTAGGTAGGTCACCGCTTTTCTTGTCATTTTCATTTGGTTTGCTTTCTGTTTTGATTGCTGCTTTTAAGGAATGGTAATTCTATTTTGGAGACGATTGTGTGTTATGCTGGTGAGTTACTGCATGCAGGAGGCAGTACCCATCGGCTATAGCTATTTTCAATGATCGTTTTAATTCATCCATAGTGGTACTAACGAGTGAGTACATGGAGCTTGAGTCATATTTAGGCTGACTTTCATCATTATTAAAGAGTTTTTGAATTTCTTGTAATCCTGGGTTTGAATTGGCAGGCTGTGGCCAATTTTGGTTGAGGGAGCGACTGGAAAAAAAGGGGATTCTCTTGTTATTTCCACTTTCTTGGCGGTGGTTGTGTGAGCGGTTGGGCTGTGAATTTTCTAGCAAATTTCGCCTGTGATTTTGCTGCAATTTTTCTCTTCGAATTGATTTTACTGCTTCCGAGTACGGGGTTGAATGTTGATGATTTGTACTCGTTTGTGAGAACGGCATGTCGCTCTCTGTGTTCGCGTCAAGTTATAACTAAAACCAATTTTTTGTAGGGACACTGCCGTAGTCAGAGATCGAGGGAGGAGAAAGTTCATCCTCAGTAGGCAAGCAATGGTTCAGGTTGCTAGAGACTTCACTTGAAAAAGCTAGTGATCGAGTAAAATTCTTCAATTCATTTTGGTGTTTTGCATTGATGTTGGAGCATTCAGTTTTGTCATTCAAGTCATTGGAGTTTATGATACATGAGCTAGATTGTAAAGTGTGTTTTAGACTTGATCTAAGAGCAATATGCTGAAGAAAATGGTGTGTTTCTTCTCTGGGACTAGGCCAAGTACGGACATCGTTGCCAGTTATGAGATCAGTTGCACCATTTGTTCGGAGCGGACACAATTTAATACTTTTTTTGCACAAATTCAGCACCTGATACAATTGCTTACCGCTACACGCACTTACTACACACATACGAGCTACGGCATGCTTAGACAAGATAAGTTCTTTAATTTTAGCAATGTTAGGTTGCGAGAGGCTTAAATCTCTGAAGCAAACGATGTAATTAGTAAATTGAGGCATTTGGCCTATTGAGTCAAGAAGGTCATCAATAAGACCGGAAATTACGTTTTGAATTTTATACATGGCATCGATGTCACTCCTTTCGACCGTCGTGAGAATTTTATCTCTGACAAGGTTTTCTGCAATTTGAGTGAAAAAATTGGCTTGCAAAACACGGGATCTTTGGCGTAAAATCGAAAGAACTTACATGCGAGTTCAATTTCAAAAGTTGCTCTGTAATGAGCCTAATATTTGAAGTGGTGGAAGATATCGAAAGTGGACTTAAAGGCTTTCGCTGTTTTGACATTTTCGTTAAGTAGACTGCAGTGAGTGACAGGTTATTGTTTACTTGATGAATAAAATGAGACACTGAAATTTTCAGGTGTTGCAAGTAGCTCGATGCAATGTTAAGTAATCGTGATAGCTACAATTATAATGCCAGAATGATGCGATGTACGAGCCTAATATTAGAACCGCTTATATTGGGCTCGTACATCGCATCATTCTCGGTAGCTCCAGACAAATTTACATTTTTACCCATCGTAACACGTGAAATTTTTGGTGTCTCTGTCGCTGATGTACTTCTCGAGCATTCTTCGAACGAAGTATTTCGTTCTCGCACAACACGAATGACATCTGTGTGGAAATTAGTTCATGTGGGATACCGTCTCAATTTTGCCAAAAACAGCTAATACGTAAAGAAATTTTTGGAACGCCGTACTATGGTATGACGAAACGAAGATTAGGTTATTTGGGCTGAATAGTGTCGGTCACGTTTGGAGGCTGAAAAATTCAGCGCGTTACCCTAATAACACCATCTCAACTGTGAACTTTGGTGGAGTCAACACATCGGAATGAGGCGACTTCTTCTATGTAGGTCATAGCAAACTCCAAAATAAATGCACATGCGCATCGCAGAATTCTGGATGATAGTATTTTACAGTCAGTAGACCACTTTAAGTTGCCATGAGGATGGAAATTGTGGCAAGATTATGATCCAAAACATACGGTCAACGTGGTTTTAGTAGAAGAAAATAACGGGAATGGAATGGCCAAGTCAGTCGCCAAACCAAAATGTCATCAAAAACCTAGGGTGAGAATTAAAACTAAGAATTTCAGAAAAATTAGTGCTCAAAATGTAATAGATTCGCTAAGAAAATTCAAAGAAGAATGGGCTGAGATACTCACAAATATTTGCAAGAACTTAATAAGAAAATAGCCCCAACGGTTGGAAGCTGTACTAGCGAAGAAAGGTTATTTGACTTAACACTAAATGATTTTCATAGGTGCATGCTTTGGATATTTATCAAAACGTTCACGTGATATTTTTACCAAAGTTTTGGTAAGGCTTTAAAATTTGTGTTTTCAGATGCCGACTTTGTATTCATTCCATAAAATTGCATTAGTAGTTCCATTTTCGATTAGTTTGCTCTTGAGTCACTATGGTAAACAAATTTTCACCATGAATCAGATGTTCATCGCACCCATTGTTGACGAATTTTAACATTATATCATTTTTCAGTATAAACGTTTGAT
Organism: Platorchestia sp. MABIK; assembly: GCA_014220935.1. NCBI lineage: Eukaryota > Metazoa > Arthropoda > Malacostraca > Amphipoda > Talitridae > Platorchestia > Platorchestia sp. MABIK. Next base: position 27,772 of record JACJUY010004094.1, on the reverse strand, counting down.
ATTTAATTGTTCGGAGCATTTTTCAAAGACTATGATTTGTACGTTACCTTAACAATCATGCATAAATGTTATATCATACGAAACCTATCCATCAAATTAGAAATCATATAATTACTTGTTTTCGTTCAAATGTAGATCGGACAAGAGCTTTTGATGGGATAGTTGCTCACCCTCAGAAATGATGTAAAGTTCTGGCCTTCACACGCAGACCAAGAATTTGGTCACAAAAACAAACAGATCATGCATTTGGTCTTCAGCCCATAAGTGGTGTGAAATCACGATAGTAGTTGTAGTAATTTGCAATAAGGTTAAAAATCACGAAAGAATGTATCTATAAGTTATGCCATTTGGAAAATTTGAACTGGTGACCCTCTGAAATCCGTGACATCACCTAAAAGTAATCCAATCACAGCACTCGCGCAGCTTGTACGATGGTAACAAAGAATATAACAACTGAACTTGAACTGCAGTCCAGTCCAGAGCTTTGCGCTAAGCCTAGCAGAAAGTTGGTGTCATTAGAGCAAGTTCCTCTTTTACGTTGAGGATAAAGCTAAGTGAACTACTTAACGTCAAAATGGAATAATTTCAATGCATCGAGGTTTGCGTAACGCCTATGCATACGAGGTTCATTCAAGTATCAGGCCTTGGTCCATTAAAGAAAAAATAATCTGCCATTCAATGATTTTTCATGAGCTAGTTGACGGCAGCCTTTCCGCTCAAGCGTAGAAATTTTTAACTGATTGAGTGATTGCCAGTTCTCCTTGACTAGTCTTGGAGTGTAGACATTCAGCGCACTTGGATTATCGTTTTTACTCAACCTGTCGTAACACATCGAGCAGCGGTACGGTTTTACGTTCTGCCAAGAGTAAAGTTATACGTAAATACGAGCTATCTACATTATTCCGAAAGCATATATGGAGACGGATCCATGGGAAAACGGTACAGAAAGGATATGACTGCTTCAATCAAGAGCAAACCTCAGTTTAGGACTAGCCACGGTCTAAGATCCACCAGCAAAATGAACAATTCCAGACGAATTTTCGTCGAAAAGAGATGAAAAACTGTCGTTTAACCATCAAAGATTTTGTTGGAGATATTAGAATACACTTAAGACAAGTCCATACAATTTTAAAATTGTACCGCTTGAACACTGTAAAAGTTCTTTAACATATTCCTTCATTTAGTTACTGTTCAGAACGAGTGGTACGATTGCCAGCCTGCATGTCATTGTAGAGCTTTCCAATTTCAACGATCTTTAAAGCCAGAGTCAGTGAGATTGATGTTAATGACTTCCAAATTTCCATATCTGCTCATAAAAATCGTTTTGTTTTATTAATGGTCTGCCATTTGTGATAAATCGGTGGGGTGAAATTTTGTTATATCCCCTTTTTCGCTTTCTTATCATAGAACAGAAATAGCCCAAATTTGGGAAATTATAACATAGATGCTAGGCTTCTTTTTTCTATCAAATGAGAGTATGAAAAGTTCTCATCCAGTAATTATTTCTGATACGACAAAAAAAGCGTAATCGATCTTCTTTGAGCCCGACGTTCACCTGCGCCAACAAACTAAGCAATTTGAACAAAGGAAATACAGGGTGTCCAGAAAGTTTCTTCACTATTTCAAAATATTGCTACAAATTCAATTAATAGGAGATTTTATTCACATTTATTCTATTGTATTCAGCGTTTATCAAAGTTTTTTCACCTCATTTAATAGACTTCTACATGGGAATCATTAGTTGCACGAAGCACATCAAGACGGTTCTCGATTTCTTGCCATGTTCGTTGTAGTATAGCCTCATCAATTGTCACAATGGCATCAGTAATCCTTTGCTTTAGGTCAGTAATGTCTAGTAGTTTCGTTCGATACAAGAAATCTTTAACGTAGCCCCATTGAATGAAGTGCAAGGGAGTGATATCTGGTGAACGCGGTAGCCAAGAAATAGGCCCATTCCTCCAATCCACCGGTCAGGTAATGCTTCATTGAGGAACTCACGACCATGCAGTCTCCAATGTGGTGGCGCACCAACTTGCTGAAAAATGATGGTTGGTTGAAGGTCATTTAGTTGCGGTGATATAGTTGCAGCTAAAAGGGCAAGATAAAAATGTGTATTAATTGATACCTGTTGAAGAAAAATGAACTAGTTGATGAGGCTATACTACAGCAAACAAGGCAACAAATCAAGTACAGTCTTTATGTATATAGTGCAAGTAATGGCCCCAATACAGAAGTCTATTTAACAAAATGAAATGACTTTAATAAACGCTAGACACAATAGAACAAACCTGAACAAAATATCCAATCAGTTGCATTTGCAATTAATTTTTGAAACGGTAAAGAGACTTTATGGACACGTTTTGACACGATACCCCCTTTTTTATGTCAGTAGAGATAAAAATAAAATAAAAGAAAAATTTAATTCTGACAAAAATTTTATACACACTCCTGATCAAAAGTTTAAAACCACTTGAAAATTTATAAAATTGCTAACTTTTCAGTGATAAATAATTAAATGCAATCAACTAGGGATCGGTAATTACGAAAGGTAAAAGGTGAGAAAGACGAAAAATAACTATTGTAACAATTTATTAAGAAATCAACACTTTTAATGCATAATGACTTTTTCAGTTGATTATAATTATAAGACCAGGGTAAAAAAGTTTGGTTTAAGGGTAATTTCCTGCATTTTAGATTAGTTGCAGGTTGGCACTGATAACGTAAAGGTTTCACTATGCCCAAAGCAAGCAAACTTTCCGAATTTGAATGTGGTCGAATTGTCGAACTGCATAGGCAAGGCTTGTCGAACTGCATAGGCAATCGCAGTTGAGATCCACTTCAGTAAAACTGTAATTTGCAACTTCCTAAAGGACCCATAGAATTACGGAACAGCAAAATCTAGTGGTAGACCGAAAAAAATTTCACCTGCATTGGGTAAGAGAATAAAATGGGTGGTTTCTCAAGACAGAGGACTGTCTTCCAAGCAAATTAAGGCCCTCACAGATGCTGATTGCAGTGCAGTAACGATCAGGCGGCACTTACGACAAAACGGCATGAAGAACAAAAAGCATCTACCAGGTCGCTCCCTGATGTTTGTCGCAGCACACTCTCACTGACAACTCTTTTGAGATCCTGCATCGTCAGTGATTTCGGGGTTGTCATCACTCCGATTTCACTCAACATGAGTCATCGACTGAGGCTTCGCCAAAACCACATCAACGCGTACGTACTGCTATTTCCAAACACTGAAAATAGTGCATGACGGACTTCAGCTAAAGGGTTTTGTGACTGAACAAACTCGGTGACTCACAATCGCTGAGCTTGACTGCAGTACAACTTACAGCCCATGCGCCATCATAATAAATGCGCAACCATAATAAACTTTCTTGTCTTAGTTGATTTTTTTTTTCTTTTTTGACTTGGCGGATATCACCAAAGCCTTCTATATCTCCAGACCTGCGCTTCCTCGTATGATTTTCATCTGAACTTTTGTGAAACTGCGTGTGTGAGAGCAGAAAAGCACATATGTACGAGTACGTTTAAACACTCGTACATGGTATTTAAACATACGTAGATTCGTAATGTACATTTTTTAGGATCGTAGATTTTGTGTATTCTGATTTATTTAATACTAAATGAGATAATCTGTGTCATGTGAAGCTGTGCAGCGTTAGAAGAAAGACTTTGTAACGTAGCCAACAAGGTTTTCGCACAATGAGTTCAATTTCGAGCGTTTTTCTGTATATATGTTGAACTACACTCCTGAACAAAAGTTTAAGACCATGTGAAAATTTAGAAAAATGCCAACTTTTCGGTGATAAATAATGAAATGCTTTCAACTAGGGATCGGTAATTACTAAAGTCAAAAGTTGAGAAAGACAACAAATGACAATTGTAACAATTTATTAAGAAATCAACACTTTTAATGAATAATGACTTTTTCAGTTGATCAAAATGATAAGACCATACACAAAAATCATAGGAAATCTTTCTTCAACGACGTTGAGGTGAGCAAACATTGATCTTAGTAATGAGTAGTGCCTCCATTCTTGTTAATAACCTCAAAAATTCTTCGTGGCATACTAGAGACGAGGGTTTCCATGAGGGCTCGAGGAATGTTGTCCCAGCTCCTGAAGATGGCAGCATGAAGTTCGTTTACTGACGCAAATTGTTTACCGTTTTACTGTTTTTAATTGTTTTACTGAATTTCCATAAACATCTCTCGCCATCCACCCCCAAACATTTTCTATAAGTTCGCTTAAGTCCGGCGAACATGCTGGATGACGCAAAACAGTGACCCCATTTTCTTGAAAGAAAGTCGCAGTCTGGTGCGCGGTGTGGACTGCTGCATTATCCTGCTGAAAAATCCGTCCATCACTACACAGACGAGGACCCTCTGCTGATAACGATGATCTTTGCAGCATTCCGACGTAACCAGCAGCTGTTTGACGACCCTGCACCTCCTGAAGCTCCATGGTACCTCTGTAGGCAAATGCACATCATTCCATAACGGAACCTCCACCACTATGGCGTGTGGAAAACATTTCAGGAGGGATTTCTTTGTCATGCCAGTACCGTTGGAAGCCATCATGGCGATCCATTTGGAATTTTTTCTCATCAGAAAACAAAACTTGAGACCACTTCTCAAAGTCCCATGTTTGGTGCTCACGAGCAAACTGTAAACGGGCCACTTTGTAACGTTGAAGCAGCCGAGGACCTGGTAGCTGGACGTCGAGAGGAGGAATTGCGGAGCGCGGTTGACTTGAAACAGTGACAATGCGACAGATACGTGCTCAATAGCTCTAGCAGCGAAGGAGCACTTGGTGAAGAATCACTTGCGAAAGAGCGCTGATAAATGATCGCTCGGTGGTTGTAGTAGTGGTGCTGGTGAAAGAGTGTTTGTTAACGAGCTTCAACGAACGAGCATTAAATTAAAGCTTGCGTTGGGGGAGTCGGCGAAGGGATTCTTCCGTAGAAGGGCTTGCGTAGGACCGCTTCTGCATTTGCGCTTGCCCAGCGAAGGAGTGCTTGAGTAGAAATTATTTTAAAGGAAGATTTGGCGAAGTGCGCCGGTTTAACAGCACTTTTGTATCAACACTAGTCCAACGACGCCTTGTTTAGAAGTGCTTGTCGGACTCCTATTGCAAGACAAACTATTGGCGTCGTCAAGGATCGTTGAATTTAACTGCAGCTTGCTCCAGGCTCGAGGTTGAAACTTTTGAGTAGGGCTCTAAAGTGACAGCAGAGAGAGGTGATGAAGTCGTGTCATTGCTGGGAAGAGAAAAGCGATCAACAAAGAGAGCTTCTCACACAGGCCTCGCACGATTAAAGCTAGCGATTATCAGTCGGTCCGAGGAGCCAGCTCGATGTACAGTATTCGTACTAGGAGCTCGTACTCAAGTCATAATGCGAGCTAGATGGAAGTAGCAGGCTCGAGTCAATAGGGTGCGGTGGCTAATTGAAGTTATGTAGTTTTTCGTTTATAACATACTCAATTCATTTATATAATATTTTTTATTCAGATAATTCATTTCGAGTAAAATGTTAACCCAAGGAAAGAAAAAACTTTCAGTCAAAGTTGCTTTAACTGCAGAGTATTGCAATTTTGAAATCAGTAGCAATATATGTTGAAAGATCATTTTGTTCGTAAGATTTGGTAGAAGTTGAAGGAATGTAATAGCAATTTTTCCCCGGTAGCAAAGGCAAAAAACATTCTCAACGGGAGATATCATAGATAACGGAAACTTAAACCGAATTATCAAAACACTACCGACGAGGACCACAGAAGATCAATGATGGCCATTGCCAAAGAACTTTAAGTATCAGAGTGGACTATCAGAACTGTGGTACGAGCCATGTAATGAAGAAAGACCAGTTAGAATTGGCAATGACCACAGTTTCACTATTTCAAAATGGTTACGTAACAGAGTCAGCAAACCCACGAACATGGCACGTATTGGTTAATTTTCTCTGACGACAAAAACTTCGACCAGGATCTGGAAATTGCAGGGCGGAATGTCAGGTGGTAACGTGCAAATCCTTCTGAAGTGCTCACGGTGTTGCTCGCCAAAATGCTGGCTCGAGTAATGATTTTATGAGTTGTTAGTAGTGGTCATGCCTTGCCACCATGCATTTTCACTCAGGGCCTTAGTGTTTATTCGGCTGGCTACATTGATATTTTAAAAACGGTCAAATATTCCATGGAGGGCCATTCGTCTTTCATCAAGACTCAGTTCTTTTCACAAAGCCATAGTAAACTCAAAGCTGAATTATCAGAAAAAATTTATGATCATGTGACCACCATCATATGGCCCTCAAACTTGCCAGATTTAAGTCCTATGTACTATTTTGTGTGCAGAGTCATTGACAGGAAGACTAATCGACTTCCTCATTGTACCACAGCTGTACTGAATTCCTTTATTCACCACATGATGTCCGGAATGAATAAAGACCACTCTATTTCAGTTTTTCAACGGTACGAATTCCAATAGAAACAGTCATTGAAGCCAATAGTCGTTTCATAGAACAATTTGCTAAAGAAGTTTCATCAAAGATATATGTAAAAATTTGACTTGAATAAATGAGTTTTTGCTGAAGTATTGTGGTTTATTAAGTGTGCTAAAACGTCCTCAAAAGACCCGAACCCTGTGAACGCAACCCTATAGCATAGAAGCACCCAGAGTGGCGAGTCGATTCGCTGAATTCGTACGAGTAGCTTGCACTCAAGTAGTATTGGTAAATAACCAAGTTACTACCTCATTGTTAAAATTGTTTTTTTATGGTTGGTGAAACAATAAACATTGTTCTAGTTGTAACACTTCTTTTACGCATGCAAACACATCTTTTCAACAGGAATTAGTAACTAGCTGCTTTGATATAAGTTGAAAGTCATTAAACTCGACGCACAGCTAGCTCTTCCTCTTGGAAACAACTTCCTTCTTACGTATTACATTGTTACTTACTTGTGCACTGGAATCCGTATTTCAAACTCGGGTTAAGTCCTTTTCGTTTTCATAATGATGCACTCATGCGATGTAGCTAGGTGAGTATACACGGCAACTAGCCAATGAATATAATATTTAAAAAATAAAAAATGCGTATAATATACAGAAATGGCTATTAAAATTTTCATTCCATTGTTTACCTCCATAAAAAGTTAAACAAAATAATTCAGATTTAAACAAAATGTGAGCATGATCGTCTTTTTCGGAACGAAAAAGCAGCTATAGCTGCTAAAACTATATATGGCCTACATTGAACATTCCTCACGTATCAATTCACCAGTGGTTAGTGTCAGTATTTTACGTGAGTTTTTGCTCCTTCAGCTGCGTTGAACGCCTCCGCCTCCGAACAAGATTATCCACTCTATCTGAAACAACGGAGACTCGAGTTATTCGTTATCCTATACAAGCTTACGAATCGCGGTAAACGGTTATGTTTACCGGCTTAAAGTTAATTTACTCGAATTAACCGTGCAATTGAAACCTTGGTTACGAATTCTTACTATGACAGGGATTAATTTGACTTAAGTTTTAAGTATGTCTGGTGAATGAGGAAGTTAGTCATGTTTAATATACATTTTTATTCTGTTTAGTATATGAAAGTGAATCCACTTTATAATTTAGACTTGTTTCATGTCATAGAAAATCTATTCTCCAACTGTGATCCATCTGATGCATTTGCTGAGTAATTAAGTACCGAGAATAGTCTTGCGTCATGGCTGAGTCAATTTTATTGTTGGCAAACTAGTCAGGCATCGGAGAGTCGTGATGTACTGATGTGAAAGCAGCGGCAAGGCGGTGATGTGAACAACTAATGCATAGAAGTTGTATGTTCAAGCTGCGCTCGTTTCTGCAGTAGTCTTTAATAGCAATGAGTTTCACCGGCAGAGCCAAACCTCAGGAATTGTCAGACAAAAGGATGTGCACTTAAATTATTTTAGAGGAGATACTCAGATTATGGATTTCCATTGTGTTTCAAGGAGGGGGGAAATATCTATTCTCTGGGCGTATGAATGACGATTTTTGAAATGATTACACAGTACTAAGTAATAGGAAAAGAGCAAACCTTAGTTCAATTTGTCAAAGACATGGTATCATCGAAATTAATCTCAATTTGGTTTCGTAATTGATGATTTGTTGAAATTTATCTCAATATCATCATTTGGGAATTTTATTTATTTATTGTAAGTAAATTTAAAAATTATTTAGTTTGCCAAAAATGTTGTTTCACGTGATAGATTTGGAAATATTGTTGTTATTTCTGTTTTTTTTTTCATTTATTTTCTTTTAATCTCAGCTGTCAGTGTTTTCCTGTGCTGGTATTTCTAATTTCCGTAGAATTTCTCAGATATCTTTTCAGAAAACTGTCTCGTAAGCAATGGATCAGACGATCGTCACTAACCGCCAGCAGGGACCCCATGGACTTCTCTGTTTGGGAGACCTTGCGAGGGTCCAGCACAAGTCAATCGAATCGTTGAGTTCTTTCCGACCCGTTAGGTGTTCCAGCTTTTGCAGGTGCAGGCTGACTGTGGGTCCAATAATCGATTTAGGGATGGTGTTCAAACCCTGACGGTCGCAGCAGCTCGAAAATTTTGTGTGGGTGCCAAAAAATCACTGCAATTTTCACTTCATCGGCTGTTCCTTGGGACAAAGTTGCGGTGTCAGCAAAAAGAGCGAGGGACGTTCCAGTCCGTGTTTGATATTCGCAACGTGGGCCGCCGTGGCAGGTCACGAATTATGTTAGCCAAGCTCGGTCGAAGCAAAGTTAGAATCTGAACTTCGTTATTATCAAGAGAGTTTTCGAAATTCCACGTAGGTAAAAGAGCTGTGGCAAGGTTTGCTCTGCACTTTCTGAAATGAAAGTGAGTAGAGATGAACACAGGTGTCTCCAACAAAAGTACGTTACAGCAGACAGTCAACTTTGTTCTTAAAGACAATCTGGCTGCATAAGCTACATCTATTTACTGTGTCGAAAATATCACTTTTTCAGAATGATAAAAAAGGTGTGGCTCTCTTAATTTGTAGACAGTAATAATTTTCTTCCGTTCAATAATCATTTACCGTGTTCGTGGTTGTGGTACCTTGTTTCGAGCTGAAAAGGAGGCTTCAGCTTCCTCTACACCCGTTATCAATTTCATTCCAATTTCTTTTTTATGTTGCAAGCGTACAAAATGAATCAGATTTTTGACCTCAAATAACGTTGCGGAAACAAATTTCTATGCCCTGACTACGAACAATTGTTTATTTATTCATGTGTTCTAAAAATAAACGTGAGTCAATAATGTGTTTGGATACTTTTGTGCCCCATGTTTTGTGTGACATACAGACGAGTAGGAGTGCCGAATATAACGGACTCAGTGATACGTCTGAGGCATTTCAGGGTAGAGCTTCACTCACACAGACTGACTAAATGATGCAGATTGCAGATGGATTGATAAAATTTAAAATTCTACTCCACAAATTTTTACCACTTTAAATATCAATTAGTGATTTAACTTTCCCAATCGCTTAATCATAAGGCACTCCCATATTGGTCAAGATTTCACTGAAAGAAGATTTTATATACTCACGTGTGCTAACATCATCAAGGGGCTACGTCACCATATACAGGTTTGTTAATTATTTGCATTAAGCGCCATTATACATTTTTTTTTGCTCTTTTTCAAGGCTGGTTATCATCATCATGTCGAATTTCATTTTATGCTTCCTGTAATGACAACAGATGTTGTTGATACTCTTTCAATACTTAATTTTGAAAACAGTTAATATTTAATATCTTTACCGTATGGGACATAAAAAAATAACCCAACTTTAAATGTTAATAACTTTGGATTAAGATAATTCAGTTTCATTTCCTGCATTACCCACTGAAATATGAACCCTGACTACAAAGCTTTAGGTCTGAATATAAATAAGATCCAAGTTATCTGTATATTTACCTTTAAATATAAGTTTGCAAGTGACTAAATTTATCGTTATGCAACTAACAAAGGAGCAACGCATTTTCATCAACAACATCTGTGCGGAAACAAAGAATTTGAAGGAAGTTCGAAATAAATTCGAACAGAAACTTCCTGAAAGAAGCTCTCGTTGTAACTCGTTTTTTAGAATAATATAACAATGACTCTTTACTTCTGTCATTTATGACCTCATTAAAATTTCATGTGCTACTCACATTTTTACAACTATTATTTATCTCATTACTGATACAACCAATTTAATATGACAACATTTTTAGGGAAAACACTTTTCTTCATCTATTAAAAAAAAAATGAATAAAATTATCTATATTCACTGTAGAATTATTACCATGTAAAGTTAGGTTTTCTTTTTTATGGTCCATACGGTTGAGTTTCGAAAGAGAACCTTCGACGAATAGTGTGAGCATTTCCTCACTGTAGATGTATATGACGCATATATTCGTAATTTTCATCATAAATGTTTTCACGACTTGCTCTTTGACCTTCGCAACAAAGAAAAATAGAGACATATTTGAATACAAAGGACAAATTCTCTGAAGTGTCTCCTAGAGCTTTTAGCAAGCGTTTTAGAGTGCCAACAACCACACTCTAGCTATTTTAGGTCGCCAGAAAATGAGCCATTGTGTCCACCAGTGTGAGACGCCAAGAACTGTGGCAGGTTCAATTGTGCTTTGGTCTTGAAACTCACTATTTCAAAGAATGGTTTTCCAATCAAGGTGTTGTTGTTATCGCTGCCAAATAGCTCAGCAATCAAAACTTCGCCGTTTCCTTTGATGAATGAAAGACACTCAAGATTGGAGTCCCGGATGAGGAGGGATGACTTGGATTAATCGGTAACTTCGGAGTGTCGCTTGGCAGTCTTAAATCCTTCCCGCATTAGGGCCAGTCTTTGACTCTTGCGCTAGAAAAAGTGGAGCTCTGTAGGAGGGGAGTCCAAAGGAAATGTATGGTGCAATGACTTATTTTGATAAATGATGTGAATATTTGTCAATATCTTGATGTTAAATATCTTTCTTTGGCAAAATATCCTAATCAATGCTATTAATAATTACGATGTCATTTACGGAAGTCTTTGACTAAAATGCAGATATGTATTTACCAAAAAAAACTCAGTTTAATTTTACAGTTGAATTTCCGGGTACTTCCTTCAATCAGAGTGCATTTTGCGTTCTTTGACTAAAATATATGACATTTGAGGTTAGTCTATTGCTGAAGTGCAACTATATATATAGTAGTAAAAGTAATGATATTTTTTCTTTCTTCAGGCCACTAATGCAGTCAGATCCTTTGTAGCCATTCTAAACAGCGGGCGATGCAAATATAAAAAGGTTGGTTGATACAAGGTCGAAGAGCTCAGTGCTCAATCCTTATAGGAAAATACAGTAGGACAAAAACCAAATTCCAGAAGAAAAAAACTAGCATAACACTCAATCCTGTCATTGCATTTTTTGCCGTCATCGTAAAAAATTTAATTACTTTTTCATCCAGCTCTCGAATCATCTGAATTATTCGAATTTTATGATTTTTTCAAAAGCAGCATTTGTAGCATTTGTGTATTTGTGCAGAAAGTCCTTGAAAAAAAATCAAGGCACGTTTTCAGTGCAAGTATTTCTCCGTCCAACGAGTTTATTCGTATTTCGATATCTCACTGAGTGAAAATATGAAGAGCAACATAACTTGAAGTGCTGCGAAGAAAAGTCATCACTTGATTTTAGTATTACAAAATCTTTTCATGCAACATTTTCTAATGATCGAAGTCCAAACGGCAACTGCGAATGATGTTAGGTACCGTATTTTCAGTTATTAATTCGTGCAGAACAATGTTCAAATTGAAGCTGCAATAATGGCTTCTCGTGGGCCCGAATAAGTTGAGTAACTTCTTCAGGGCATCCTATTATCAACGCTATTATAAAGCGCACAATTGTGTATAACATAATCAACTTAACCAAATCGCACGCTGGACAGATCAATGAATGAGAAAATATGAGTTTCATTTCGTTAATTATGATAAATTATCAGACCTAATGGAATCATAAAGCATAAAGCACTTGACTCAATTACCAAGTGTCGTTAATGCTTTGATAAAAATAGAAAATTGGGTTTCAAGATAAAATCTTTGTAAGAACTTTTCTCACGGATTTTTGCAGAGGTCGAATTCTGAAGTCTTGGTCCAATGAAGAGAATACTGTGTTGAGACTGTGGTTTTGAATGGTTAGGTAGTATGAATTTACTTCTATTTCAGGTTATTTGATCATGTTAGCCAGTTCGTGCACATAATAATTGAAGACTTTGTTACCTCAGGAATCAGAGTTTCACATGAAATTACACTTGGTGAGTTTATGGGGATCCGGAAGCTCGAGTATTTTCGAACTTTTGAATGGATCATTATTGTAAGCTCTGTATTCTAGCTTTCCCAGCACTCTAACGGCTTTTTTTGGAAAGATGCAAATTGATTTTATTTTTATGAGTTGAGCCAATCATGAGTGTTAAAAAAGTTTCGTAGCTCAAACAAACTGAGACAAGCACACATTTTTACTGAACCTTAAAACTCGATTGCTGTAAGTTGTGATAACGCTTCGGCCGCCTATTCGTTCGATAAGACGAGTTAGGCAGAAGAGAACTAGTGCAGGGTTACAAGCCGTGCTTCTCCCAGCACACGCAGTGATACTCTACATCCAGCCAGCGAACGCGAACATGCCGCGCTTATACGTCCGACGGCTGTTCCAGTGCTGAGGCGGTGAGGCATCAGCAGTTAATAAATTCGTATTTAGACATCGTAAAAATCATTCATCTGTATTTAATTAGCAATGAATTTTCACTAACTTTTCAAGTTGACAATAATTATGAAGAACATCAGCATTGAACTTATTCAGTACTACCAAAACACATATACTTACACATTTTCACACATATGTTCAACATTTCGACTACAAACTTCAGCCATTCTTCAGTCTTCCTATCTTGTTGTTAAAGAGACTTGTTACAGCACGAAATGTAATAATTTGAGAGCCAATTTCATAGGGATATTTTGTATGTTATAAAAACGTTTCGTCATTTGCGTGCCCATCATCTAAAACACATTTGGCATTACATTGATACAACTTACTTCAATCCAACTGTACCAGCGCTGCTCCTTCCTTCATCAGTTTTACACGAGCTCCTCAAGATCAACACACCGGGAAGTCCATTTGTTTTCAATGGGAAAACTTTCATTCAAGTCAATGGAGACTCGATGGAATTTCTATTGAGCCTCAAGTTTGCAGAATTTTACAAGTTCAATTTTAAAAAGCTTTTTTTCAATACAGGTTTAAAACTATGAGCGGTTTTACATGTTGGAAACTGTAGGTGGAATAAATATCAAAAACAGGATCAAAAATTAGGTGCATTAGGTCAATACATAGGTGCACCAAAGCAAAGTAGCTGAAAATTGAACTTCTCATGTATTTCATACGCTGAATACAAATTCGGTGCCACAATACACATAAAATAAAACATAATTATGATTTCGGCCAAAATTTCAAACAAATCGAAAAGCTGTGGTGTTCGGTGATTTAGATCTTCATTACTTGTACAGCTTCAAATCTGTTAGGATGTTCACTCATAAAGTTCTCGAAATCATTTGAAGGTGTCTTGGCTCACTCTAAACAAATCCTTTCAAATTTGGTTGATTCTTTCAGTTCATTTATGAATTATAAGTTTTAATTCTAGCTGCAGGTGCTTGACAAGGATTTAAATTTGCTTACTGATATGACAAACGCAAAATCCTTATTTTCATCTGCTGATGCCCTACAGCAGTGTTCTTGTCCTAAAGTTTCAAATCGTTGATTTGTTTCAAAGCCCATCGCTTCATAAACTTGAAGTCGTCTGTGCACTGTAAGAGATTATCGTTCAGAATCCCGCGATGCATCTGAGCATTAAATTTCTCTTCAATGCCATGGAGTTCGTCAAGACCTTCAGGAGATAAGCAGCCTCATGCCATTACGCGG
>JACJUY010004094.1:1967-13792 GCA_014220935.1 Platorchestia sp. MABIK | reverse complement strand
CCCCAAACTCCACTCTATGGATTGTATTATTAGGACGAGGATTTGAGTTTTTCTACCTCCAAGCGTGACCAACACTATTCTATTCGAATGACTCAATCTTCGTTTTGCCAGAGCGTCGTAAAAATGTGCAGCGTTCTAAAAACGTCCGTTTCTCTGTATGCTCTTTGGCAAAGTTCAAGTTTCATTCGAAATCAGACTGAAAATCAGGAGTCACTTGAAGATTCATCTTCAATTGCCGGAGTAAATTTCTAACTGTACGGTTCAAAATTTTAGATGGACGCCCTGAACAAGATTGCCTTAGTAGATTGATATGACGTGAACCGGCGTATCTCATCACCAATGGTTGAATGTTTTTTATCCCAGCTTAAATTTTTAGTGGCCCAATCCCTCTTATGTAACTGAACGATTTAGTTCTCCGGTCTTTTTTGGATAAATTTCCACTCTTTGCATCATTAGATTCGGAGTATTGGATGATGACCTTCTCATGCAGCTCTAAGGTACGGACTGACATCCGCTCTTATGCGTGGAAGAAGCAGATTATATTTTCCAAAAAAGTTCAGCGGTATTCCTGTCTCGTATACTACTCTGAAATATGGAGGACTTTATATGTATCATCTCTTTAAAACTAGTTCTGAGGGCGTGTTGGATACTTTTTTGAGGCGATAATCTTACACTTTTGCCCACATCGTATTAATGCTTTAATATTTGTGAATACTTTACCAGAATGTAAACTCAGCTACATAAATACATGAGACATTGATTTCTCAATAAAGTTACTGTTGTGCAATTATGGTATGAAAAGTCTTGACTATAAATCTGAAGTATATTGCACACAATGTAGGTTGATTTTTATACAATCTGCAATTTAAGAACCCCTATCAGTTATTTAATTAATAGATTCAGAAAACGCTGCTCCTAAATTACAGTGGATGAAGTGCCAAGCAATTGTTTCTAGTATCTTGATAACAATTTGGAAATCGACTCTGACCTTCACACAAAGACGAGCGAGTGTCAAAGCAACCAATCTTGGCATTTATCCGCGTTTCGACTTTCTTGTACCAATTTCATTTACGAAATCAGTAATCAAAACTTTGGTTTTCAGAGCTTTAAAATAATGTTCTGATTAGCATTCATCCTATATGTCTGGAGTTAATGCAGCTCAAACAAATAACTCAAGTTGCCAGCTTTTAATGTTATTATTAAAAACTCTCTTACTGTAAGATACTTTGAAAGAAGCTCTTCATTTAATTCAAATCACAATGTGTTCTACAAACAGTTCTCAATTTTCCAATTTTCAATGAGAAAGTCAGCTACTAAAATCTATCTTAAAGCAACATCTTACGCACATAGCTCCCTTGAACACAATTGTTCTTCGGCCATTTTTAAGGCGATTCAAGAAGTTCTGATGTTTCTTAAACCAAAAAAAAGCGTATAAACTTTCGATTAGTTCCCCAGTTCAATTTCCCAGAGGCTAGCTGCAGCGCTACCTACATTGGTTACATACCGAACGTACATGAAAGAAGATGCAAACAGAATAGATATAAGTGAAGCAGCACCCCCACCTTATCCCCCCCCCGACCATTACAGTCGAGATCATTGTATTAGCTCTCCAGTATTTTATCCCATTTAAACACAATTTACTATCACTCATTCGTTTAATAATATAATTATTCGACCTCCGTATAGATGAGGTGATACAGATCAAACTACGGAACCCTGCCATAAGCCTGAAGTACAGCGAGAGCATCAGTTCAGCTGCAGGGTAGTTCTGCGCCTGTCTTATCGTTTAGTGAGCTGTCACTCATTGTCGTCAATTGTGCTCTCTCTTTCGTTCATACTGAAATTCTGTCTGACAAACTCACTTTTTGTTATCAAACTCTGTGAATTGAGAATGTAGAAATAAATCTCAAAATAATTTTTGAAGTTCGTCGCCGAATGCACAAAGTAAAAATGAATTTGTATTCAAAAGCGTGTGTGCCTCTCATTCATCAAATGTATTGAAAAAATTCATTGGTGCTGTTTTCTTTAGATATCGGTAGCTCGAAAAATTAGCAAAATTTAATGATGCTTTGACATAGTGATGCTCATACTTAATTGAGAATTTTAATAAATATTTTATACATTTTTAATTCGATACACATTCCCATTAACGTATTATTATTCAAAGTTGGAGACTCTAGTTCGCGACGATGCATCCAGCTTCATTCTCGCTCGGGGCTTTTCAAAAAGCAAGGGAATGATGGCTGTCGAGGGCTGTGAGTGATCGAGGTACGCGAGTAAATCTGTTTTTATAACTCAATACGAGTAACCGTGAATTTATCGAATTTAAATCCCGATGTGGGAATCATAAGGTAATTAAACCAAGCGAGTGACTGTGAATGGTAGTGTTACACTGGCAAAAAGTCTCAATTACAAGTTTCCAATTCTCTGATCCATCTCCGCTTTTGGAAATAGGTATCCTAACAAAAAATGCAATTGAGCGAAATTAGACTAAATTTTGTTTTCATGGAAAGGGTTTGAAATTTTGGTCATAAAAATATTCAATTGAAAAATACCATCAGCCTTCCATATAGGAAACTGATCTGAAACAAGTTTGAGAGCAGTATGAGTATTATTACACAATGGAAATAAATATGTACTAGTCCCTGTTGAATATTCTGTCCACCTTTAAAAACCATATGAAACTGTGTCACTATTTCTTAAAAAATACGCCAACACGAGTATAAACGGCGTATCTACGGTGACTTGAAAGCTATCATCTTCCCATGGGAATGCAGACAGGGTGCACCAAATACTCTTGTTTTATCTGCGAGTGAGACGGTAGAAATTAAAAGTAACATTACGTAAAAAAGAGTTTGCCATCTAGAAGTAGAATCAGGCCAGAAAATAAAGACGTTTTTCTTGTGCTGTTGATCGAAGATAAAGTTCTCATGCTACCGCTTCACAACGCACTATGGCTCATGAAGAATTTCTTGAGGGGACTGGACAACGACTCAAATGCTTTTCCGTACCTGTGAATCAAGTTTCCAGAGTTGAGTTGCGCGGAAGTGAAAGATCCACAAATAAGGAAAGTAATTGCTGACACACACTTTCAAGACTTACTGAATGATCTTCACAAAAAATGCATTGGTGGTATTCAATGCAGTTGTAGCCAATTTCTTTAGAAATTGGTAATCTACTGACCCCGTTACTGTTATGAAGAACTGCATCAGTGCATGTAAACAGTTGGTTGCCAACATGCCTCTTAACTCAAAATTCATCTCCTCGACTCACATCTTGACTTCTTCCCCGAACACCTTGGTTCAGGGTACACGTTTTCACCAGGACCTCTCGGTGATGAAGTCGCGGTATCAAGGTCGATGGAGTGCAGCAATGCTGGCTGTCAGCGTGACCAAATACTCAGCAGAAGCCCAAGTTAACGGCCAAGAAATTCAAACCAAACACACCTTAGATTAAGGAAGAATTTTCAATTGGTATGGATTTTGTTTGCGTATTGTATGTTGAACTAGATATTACTGTATACTATGTGTCCCATTCACCTCAATTTCACAATTTTCTTAGCTAATCTCATGTTCTTTATTACTCATCTAACAATGAATTGTTTAGTGATCTATAAATGGTTGAAAGAGTATGTCTAATAAACGGTGGGTAGTTGAGACAAATGGTTTTCAAATCTCAAATAAGCATGTTTCACTCGTCTTAGAACAAGCGTTGGATACCAAAATTTCCGCAACTTTTTAGAATTTGTTCGTGAGTGTTACTGGTGTGACTGGCATTCATAACGTATTTAACAACTGAGCCTCTTTCTTGAATTCTCTTCACCAATTGCTTTCCCAGGCGTGTAAGAATTCCTTGACTACGGAAGTTACCAATGTGCACGTCAAATCATGTTCTATGGGTTGATCTGTCATACCAAAATTGGCTTCATGTTGTGTTTCTAAATAAATACCGCGCAGTCACCTGTTTCATCTTATTTAGCGCAGGTTCATACACGTAGATCTCATATGGTAGGATAGCAAACAACACCTTATACCTATCACAGCAGGCTCAATAGGCATAGCTATCAAGCCTTCCCCCCGACGTTGCCGGGGGTAACCATTATGCACTTTCGAAATGAGCGCAATAAGAAGATTTGTCTCTCCATCTTCCAATTAACAGCATGAAGCGATATCGTGCGCTGTAATCCCCAATTAGGAGAGTATTTGCAGCCACACTAGAGCCAGTTAGCAACAAAGGTGATTTAAAATAATATTCTAAAACATCAACACGTTATTCCTTATCGGTGGAAATGAAAGTAGCGGAAAAAAGGATTATTACTCTGAAAAATGATAGTGTAGTAATTAGTCTCATTCTTTTTCTTCTTATTCGCACAGACATCAGACAGTTTAGTGAGCGAATAACCTTGCAGCCCTCATATTCGAAACCGCGCTCAGAAGAGGCTATATTGGCTGAATTTTTGAACAATTTAGCCATTGTTGCGTCGCAGCTGGCAACTTGAGTTTTTCTAAATAGGCTCGACTACAGCAGGTAGCGCATCTGAGTCCACGTTAGTTACACTGTCCGCTGTAGCGCGACAACGATGTAAATCGTTTAAAATTCGGGCGAATGAGCCGCGTTGAAGAATCAGTATCCACATTTCTGTCGCCGAATGTGTTGAAATCAAAGGGATACGTCATGCAACCGCTGTCAGTTCAATGGGCAACCGCTGTCAATTTAATTGCAGTCAATATTTGCCTTTTCCTAAGATATTAAAATAAAGTAATTTAAGAAATTTCATTCACTTTTCGATTGTCATTTATTCGTTATTTAGTTGATCACTTTGTCTCTTGAATAATAGAGGGACAATTTTTTCGAAATCATTTTGAGCACAACCATAATTTGACACGTATTATAGGGAAATTGCTTCAGTGACGTTTTTCAGAGCTCAAAATGTTCAAAACTTTGTTTGTTGTATGAAAAAGTTGATTAAACTTTCACTTTTGAGAAAGTGTTCCCTATAAAATCATGTGGATCTTGTAAATAGCCGACAGATTAAATTTTGCCGACAAAGCTCTGATTCACATTGGAGAAGGATTCCTCTCTCGGTTACAGCAATGAGAACTTTTGTTGATGCTGCTGGGCTTCGTGTAATATGGGGGTTAATTATTCGCCTCATTAGGCCAATTTCCAGCGAGCGTATCCACAAGAAAATGAAACTCTTCTTTGAAAGCTAACCCCGTCAAATTCTTCCTTCTTTGAATTCCTGGAATTATGATCTTCTTAATTCTTCTCTACTTGGGGATGCAATTACGGTACAATTACATCTGAGTTAAGAAAACTGAACAGGCATAATTTCACGGTGGGGCAACGCAAGGAGAAAGGCTTCAGCTACCACACGGCAAAGAAAGATTGCATTTTGGATGGAAACATAAATTTGTAGTTACGTATTCAGCCAACGAATGCTTAGTGCTAAGAATGTTCAATTTGGCAGCGAACGCATCGTGGGGCACCATCAGACGCAATGATCGCGAAAATGATGAAACATGATATTCAAAGTGCAAACTAAATCCTTGTACGAAGAAAAAAGTCAAAAAGTACTTTCAGTGAAAAAATGCAAACTGGCTAGAGCAAGATTTAAAATTTATTTTTATCTATATCATGACGTATTCAATATGTCCTTCTCTAGCTTTAATAACAACCTCTTGTCTGCTACAATAACTCTTTGACGTAGTTTGTCTTGAGGAATTTTCTTCCAAATTTTTGTAAAAGCACACTTGAGAGCATCGTTATTAGGAGGCAAAAATCCCAGGCTTCCCATTCCGGATTGGATAAAACAAAAAACGGATCGCACTGATAGGATCAGATCAGGCGGTGAGGAGGGTTACATTTGCGTACTCCAGAAGTTTAAAAATGTTTGTGGCATGAGTGTTGTGTGCTTTTAAACGTGTGGGAGCGTGCACTGTTTTTTCTGTTTTAGATAGTGAACGACTTTTTGGAATTACGTTTAGTATCCGAAAAATCGTTCGATGAGCAAAATTGTGCTAACTTTCGTACTAATTGAGAAAATTCAGAGGTGAGTTCAGTGCTTAAAGACTGGCAGTGCACACCATCACTGCAATTTGGAACAATCGTTTTAACTTGTATTGTGAATAACACACACTGCAGGTTTAAGTTCTTTAATGTTACGGCACTGGGTGGACAAACAGGAACGAAGTCAATAGGTATATCGTGCTCAGGCACGATTCAACTCTCCAGTGCGAGGAGATTCAATGTGGCTCGTCAAAGCGAGTCTTTGACGATGATAATGTTGAGTCGAAGAAAGAGACGCTGGTGTTGTCGCAGCGTCGGGAACCTTGTTCAAGGTTGCGCCAATTAGAAGCCAAGAGCTTTCTTGTTCTTCAGCCAGAGATTAGAAAGAGGTTTTCCCGGCGTCCTGATTCTGGTCTCGAGCAAAAGTAGGAGAGGTGCAACGGTTTACTGCACGTTGAGAGAGAAAAGTTGAGGTAATTAGTATTCCACATTAACTGGATGAAAGTAAATAACACGTTTTAATGAACAGAATTGAACAAATCTGAGAGAAAGCTCTTTTACCGGCTCAACGCTCTGTTTTCGGAGCAAAACGCTTGCGCTACGTTACGAAAAGAACAAAGTTGCAGGAACAAAGAAAGGTGCTTCGGCAGTGAAGTGCAGTTATACTGTGAACGAAGGAAAGTTTAATGGTAAAAATAGGGTGATAATTTAGGGTTGAAGTAATTAAGTCAATATGATGCAGAAACTATTTGTAATTTATAGGTTTATCGAAACTCACCTAAGGATTCTATCCTCAGTGAGGTTTCTCCTCATTTAGTGGCAAGTAAGGTGCAAGGCTCAAGTGGAGCAACAGAACACAGAAGATAATACAAAAGGCCTTAATAATACCTTAAAGTAATTAATACTACCTAAATTACGGTCAGCCTATTCGACGACTGTATAATAAAAATAAACTCTCAAGGAGGACGACAAAGGTAAGTTAATTAAAGGTCGCCTCTCAAGGAGAACGACAAAGGTAAGTTAATTAAAGGTCGCCTCTCAAGGAGAACGACAAAGGTAAGTTAATTAAAGGTCGCCTCTCAAGGAGAACGACAATGGTAAGTAAATTAAGGGTGGCCTCTCAAGGATAACGACAATTGTAAGTTAATTAAGGGTCGCCTCTCAAGGAGAACGACAAAGGTAAGTTAATTAAGGGTCGCCTCTCAAGGAGAACGACAATGGTAAGTGAATTAAGGGTCGCCTCTCAAGGAGGACGACAAATTTAAGTTAATAATTTCTAAGTTTAAACATTGATAATTAAGGACACCCAAGTGAAAAAAGTAACACGGAAGATATAAGTGCAAATTAAGAGGAGAAAGGAGAGAACAGCACAAGAGGAACAGAAATGTTCGTCCTCTTGCTAAACCGCGGGCCTTGATGGTAGCCCCGACGGAACTTCTCATCACTCGTCCGTTAGCACATAGGGTTACTTCCGTAAGCACAGGTAGCACTGGGTGACTTCTGAAGGGATGAACATGATGATTATGGCAGTAATAATGATCGTAACAATAATAAAATTAGGGAACAGTCACGATCTCACCTCCGTTCGGGCTCCAAACCTCAAGTGTGTGGTGAAACGAGGTCCAGACTGCTTTGTTACGGAGGTAAGCGCACTGTATTTCTTGTAGCATATGCTCTAGTATGGAGAATTTACAACGCAAATGATGAATTTGTTCATATTATGTAAAATCTGAGAAGTAACACATACTCCCAAGTAAAGGAACCATTTACGAAACGTCATTTATTCTCAAACTAAGCCTAGAACCAAGAAAATGTACCCAACTTCAACTGACCTACTGACTATAATCAGCGTCCTCGGTAAGTCCAAGTGACACTCACAAGCGACGCACTCAGCGGCTGACACATTCTCCAGCAGCGCGCTGTGCAACTGCAACTGACACGCCAGCAGCGTACTCAGCAGCTCAGTCATTAAATTTCTGGGTCTGCATTCCAAAATTCCCAAAGGTATGAGTAGTTAAACCAATGGTTGAAGGCAACGATCAAATGATATTTTTATTTTCCATAAATCATCACCTCTAATTTCCCTATTCACCTTGTTAAATTACCAGGTGCGTCAATGTTCATTCCGATTTCAAAATAAATAAAATATTCAGGATCCTCTTAGATGATAGAAAAATCATCCTTCGCTGACCAAGAAAAATTCGTCAGAATGGAATGAGCCCACTGCAGGTGCATCATAAAATAATGAATGAGCTGTTAGATTAATTATTATCGGTCTTGCCGCAGCTTCAGTATACAACACAGTTCGCATTTCATGGTTACAAGTGACGAGAAGCTTTCACTGTGTTAGCGCAAGCTTCTTGTCTAAATATCTCTCATTCTTTCCCTAAACTTGTGAATACTTGAAATTATCAAGCCCTAGTTTCAACAATAAATGTAAATATTTCTTAGTTTAACACAAGACAGGAGATTATTATGTTTCTAAGACAGAAAAATGTTATGTTTCTAATGTTTCTAAGACAGAAAATTTAACTACAGACACACGGTCTAGACAAGGGTTGATCGATATCTTCGTCCTCGTATTCTTTTTAAAACCTCTTTAAATAAGACAACTCCCTTCCAATTAGGCTTCCTTTGTGTGCGCTTAGGTAGACTCATTGCTTTGTTGCACCGTAGTTCATAATGCCAGTATCAGTTAATAATGCAAGAGGATTGATTACCTGCTGCTAGCATACCAATTGCGTTCTCCCATGGATGTTTTTTAATTCTGCTCGCTCAATTTAATTCGTTAGAAGAACAATTCCCAGGAAAATTCTCAAACACTCCGAAAATTTTTCTCATGGTATCTACGTTGTTTGAAAACTGGAAACTAGTTCGACAACTCTGAACGTCCGAACATTGGGACTATTCGCTCGTCTAAAACTAATTTCACGAGGCAACAAATCAAAGGCTGCAGTTTATCTACAACTTTTTTATCTCACTCATTATGAAGTACAGTTCAGTCAATTGAGATGCATTTCTAGCGAGTTAATGCTTCACTTAAGAGTTGTGGCTCCTGAACGACATGCTGATGTCGCGCGGTAACTGTGCGGTTGTGGTGCAATCTTCCTTCTCAGAACATAAATGAAATAAATAAACTTGAAGATTGAAAGTTGTGATTCTCAAGTTTGAAGAAGCTCCTCACTGCTAATAATCAAATTAAGAAGCTAACTCCGTTGTATCATGAAATGCCCAGGAAAAGACGACAATTATCTCGAAAAACACAATAAACGGATGATTTAACAGAAATAATTAAGTCTGAAGTTGTGAAAATCTGTAGTTTGATTTAATTAGATTTCTCGAAACCTTTATCTCTAAAAAGAGCAGCATTTCGGAAGTTAACTATTAAAATTTCTTTTCTATCCTGTTCATTCAATTTAAATTCAAACTAATGTATATAGACAAAAATGAAAAAAATGAATGAAAGAAGACATTCGGAAAAGTTGTAAATGTCACCTAATCAGATTATGGTGAGAATATGTATGAATACAGATATTTTCATCAGTAGTAATTACATGAATATTTATGAGGCAGGAGTTCTATCAAGACATTAAATAAACAAAATCAATCCCTAGGTCAGTGAAACTGAATGAAAAAATCAAATTATAAATCATAATAACGATTGAAGCATTTGCTCCGTTTCATCAAAGTTTAGATGCCAATGAATCAACTATGTCACTAGAAGGACAATTAAAAGTGAGCAAGACTTGGTTGAGAAGAATCAATTCGTTCGATTGCAGTAGACACTGCAACAGTCCAATCGAGCTGCCCTAACTCACCAGCCCGTGGTGTCTTCATGTCGGGAATTTGAACGATACTGCTGCTTTTGTAGTTATTGGTACAAACACACACGCACACACACGAAATAAAGCATAACAGAAAGAATGTCTGGTTTGGCAGCAGACTCCAAATTTGAGGGGCCAGGAATAAGATAATGATGATTTCTGAAATGCTCCTAAGTTAGCTGTTGGGTGCCATGGTGACGAGTCTCAGGAGTTGTCTTGAGTTGAAACCATCGTCTATGTGCCGAACTTATTTCTAGTTGAAATATCTAGAATGAGCCACGATGCAGCGACAGACCACGAAGTTTATAATGTATGTTTTAGGATAATTTAGATTCAATACTAGTGATCAGTGCCTACTGATGAAAAGCGGGCTGATGATAAAATATTTTAAAGTATCATTACGCGAATTAACTCTCCTCAGGGGGAAAAAATAGTGAATCAAACGGATAAGAATGGTGTTCGATGTGTTTTTAGTTTTTTGAGTTTTCCAAGTCACATAAAAATGTTTCCGCGTACGTGAACTTTACTTTTTAATTTCTATCACAAACATGAAAAACTTATTCTCATGACGCTGAATGTAGCTCAAATTTTATACTATCCTTACATGTACGTATACGAGTAGCAGCTGGTGAATCATCGTACGACTGAGCGCATTCATACTTGTTTTGTCAAGCCACGTCGATTGCAGTGAGAAAAGAATTGTTTTGCAATTTTGTCTCGCTCATGCCATTTCATGCTGTCATACTTGTTATCAGAGTTATGTTGTGGTTTACGCTTTAGCTACCCTCCGTCGTGTTTAAATAAACGTTACGAAGAAGGGTTCGTTTGGCCAACGATCACCTTCGGAAAAGATCCGTATTCACAAAATATATTCTCGTCGATACGAACAGCATATGCTTGGCTCTACGAACATCGTCTAGAACATCGCAACCAACGGTTACTACAGTACGTCGACGAGCGTCATTTGAAAGCTACACCACCCTGATACTCCACTCTGGGAGTGACGCGTCACCATGGCGTCTGAAGAAAGCTGCACTGCCGGATACTTCCATCTCTCTTCTTATAATTCAACTCTTTCCGTAGACACTTAGAGTCCCGTTCATTTTATTTAAATCACTTGTTAATTAATATGCAAACTTAATCTAATCTGATTATCTGACGACACTTGCTATTTCCGATAAATTATTAACGTAAAGGATTGTAAGCGAGAACATGTTTGTTCTCAGGCGGGACAGAGACGCCGAAGCATGACGCCTGTCTGGGAGGCTGCGAGAGGGCATTAGCGCAACAGCGATACAAAGTGCAGGACGTGTAGACGCTTCGCTCTGCCCTCTGGGCAAGCGAAAGGCGCTGGCAGTTATATTCATTGAAGTCACGTAATTGACTTATCTATCAGTCGCCAATCTGGAATTTGAGTGCAGATGAGTATCAATCCTTCATGTATCCACTATTATCATTCATATCTTGTTATTTCAAGTCTAGGCTACTTGTAATTCTCCTTCAGCGTACGAAGCATTATTCTGTACCTAGGATGTGTGCGGCGTAATTTCACATTGTGTATTATATAATCTGTTTCGCTGACTGATTCAGTAACGAGGCCTTACCTCGATATGAGCTTATTATAGATAAATTCCTGTCCATCGATTGTGTTAACTAATTTGAATTAGAAGGCGTCATTATTTCAAGTCATCATTTTAATATTAAATTACTAATTTGGAAGCCTGTTTATTTAAACCCTTGTAATTATTTACCCTATAATTATCAGAAATAAATGACATCAAAAAATATTAATGACAGAGTAGCATCAGAAATATATTGAAAGATACGTCATCGGAAATAAATGACTTACGAATAAGATCAAAGAGCTAACAACGAGGAAGGATCACGATATTATATCCTTAGAGTAGTTAAATAAATTAATGCGCAAAATTTGGGATGTTCTGCTATTGCGTTCTTTGTGATCCAAAACACCAATTTCTGTTGGACTATGCG
>JACJUY010004093.1:37279-52502 GCA_014220935.1 Platorchestia sp. MABIK | reverse complement strand
GAGAAGCCCCCAAGTGCTGTTCGACGAATTGACGATGATTCTGGTCAACTAATCCAAGAGGCAGATGCCGGGATGACGCATGTGAGTCCCATATGCCTTGATACTGCTGCTGGTAGGTGTGCTGCATCGCCTCCTGCATGTCTCCAAACTGGTACATATGAGGGGCGTACGACATGTTCTGCATTCCAGGGTTAAAACCGAACCCTCCAGTTTGGTTTCTGTATGAATTTGCAGCAGCTCCTCCTGCTCAAAAAGACATGATCTTGAAACGTTTCTTGACACTTGGACATAAAGTTAGCATTTCGTTCATTAAACTTTTACGTTTAATTATGATTAAAACCATTGACGAAAAACCCTGGATAGATTTAATTAAAACAAATCTTCTCTTGCTATTATTTCAAATACCTTTTTTTTGATGTGCAGTAGTATGCAACTGAACAAGTGAGACAATAATGAAAACTTTCTACCAAGTTGTTAATGTTTCATTTTTGTTTCCTGGTTTATTTGAAAGAATTAAGCGACTCGTTAACTTCTCAGTGAAAACTGAAACGGATGAAATTGATGTCAGCTTTGGACCGCATTTAAAGAAACGAAGTGAAAACTGAATTTGGATTTTTGTTTTAGATTTATACCACCCACTTAGAGCATGACTCGGTTGTGTATGAAGAATAATACTTATATTCAAATAAAAATCATCTTCCTACAGCTGCAACAACTTAAATTTAAAAACTAAGGTTATTCTCCATCTGCTACACTATAAAATTATTTTTTCAGTGTATGCATATCAATGATCTCCTAAACAGCTCTGAAGCAGAGTAAACACGCAAACGCTGTATAAGTTTTATTAATATAATAAGCCCATCAGAACTTGATCGGATAATACTGTAGAGTTTACATGGGTTGAGGGTTGATCGCAGTATATCTTTCCTGTATTTGCCGAAATTTTGATTGCTTTTTCATTGTTAAAGAGACAGATTAGTATAACCGAGAGCAACAATATGCCTCATCTAGTCTCTAAATTTTTATCGTTCTTTTAAGATTAGCTTGAGGGAAGTTCATCTTTCATCTAATTACACGTTTCCGGAGCAGATTTTAAATTTAAGCATATAGACGAGATTTAGCTACGTTAAAGTAGAAAATGCTTTTTGACGCTTTTGAAATCCAGTAAAATGAACTCCAAACTGTAATTATTGCTTCTATCTGGGAAGGCCACCACCTACCAGGAAACATGGAGTGCAGGCTGGAGCATCCCGGGCTGCTCATATCGTCTCCCGAAGAGGACGGTGAGCTCTCAGCCTTCACGGGCGTCCTGTCGTCACCCTCGACGACTGGCATGCCGTTACCTCCCATGTTGGGGCCCTTGAAGAAGTTGTGCTGATGCAGCCCCTGGAAATGCTGGGGATCCATGGCCATGACACCAGGGTTCTGCATGCCCAGGTTGGGGTCATTCATGTTTTCTTGAGACGCCGCACGACCAGACGCTGGCATGGCACCCGACGATTTTCGGTTCTTGGCACGCCGGTTGCTGAACCAAACCTGCGTGTTGACTTAGGTTAGCTTATTTTGATGCTTGTCTCTCTCACATGCTAATGATTCACTGGACGAAATACCACAATCTACGCTTAAGAGGAAGGGTCCCCATGCATTCATTTGATGACTTACACAATAGTGATAACATTTGAACTCCTAAATTAAAATTGCATTCAATGTAATTTTATTTTTGTATTTCAATATTTCAAATCGGAGTAAAGCTGGTGCATGATCTAATGTTCTCTGTTTGGTCAGGTGACTCAAATGTTAAGTCAAATGAAAGAACAATCTTTTAGTTTTAATTCGCAGTTTATACGTTCGATCTCTGGTCGCCTTGTTAGACTCTGTAGTCTGTTTCACAGATGGCATTATGAAAAAAATAAGGAAATCTATGGGTAGTGTGTGATGCGAAGGATAACATAAATGCAGTGATGTTTATATAAGAGATGAAGATTCAAAATATACGTTAATATATTAAAGACGTACATTAGTATATGCTCCAATTTATTTAAATGTTGTAGATGTACACTTGAAGAGAATGTGTTCAACATTGCCGTCAACTGATTTTCCCACAGCCTTTACTCTTGTCTCCTGTCTTTAAGTAAACTGTTGCGTTTCAATAAACCAACCGGATTGTTAACTATATTCATAGCAATACTCGCTCACAGATTCAACTGGCAAAATTGGGAAGTATTAAACTTCTAATACTGAACTGACTCTTTCCAATGCCTTTGGCAGTTTTTAAGCCAACTATTCCGATAAATTAACAGATCCTCAGAAAAAATATTTATTTATGGCTATTCGTTATCTTTTGAATTGGACTTCCTTTGCTCAACAGTTACGATTATTTCAACAGAAGAATATATGTACCAACAGGAGTCCCTGGGTTAACTTGAATCACTCCTCACCTGCACTCGGCCCTCAGGAATGCTGGTTTTCTCAGCTACGCTCTCCCGAGTTTGAACATCAGGGTACTGGCCCCTAGCAAACTCCTCCTCCAGAATCAGTCGCTGCCACTCCGCGAAGGTGGTGCGGGAGCGGCGCTGCTTGCGCTTCAGAACGAGACCCATCGCATTTTCTTCGCTGCTCTCGTCTCCTGACGCACCGCCTGAAATTTATTTTTCTTTGACTTCAACACAAGCACATAGATTTGTGCGAAGAATGTTCAGTACACGAAATAGTAATGCGTCGCACGTAAACGTAAAGTGGATGATGGAACATGCTTAACTGTAATGGCCCGCAGTGATCATTAGGCATGATTTCATTACAAGTTTGTTCAAGCTTCCTGAACACTAACAAAGGTATTTCAAAGAGAAGGAACAGGAAGGCACCAACTAGTATGGAATTAAGAGAACGGGGAATCTATGCACAAGCTGTGTCCCTACACCCTTCACATAAAAATAGCAAAATTGAAAGAAAAATCCGAAACACGCTAGAAGTTGAAGAAAAAATTAACAGAGGCTAAAAAAAGAAAAATTTAATTGAAAACATGGGCCGTAACACAAAAAAACTACTCTGTTTCAACAAAAGAAAACACATCTAACCTTCCGCTTGGGTAGGAGTGCTAATTCCCAAAAGTACGATGGTTGTATTCCTGAGGGGACCCTGATAAACACTTTTAGTTAAGAGCACGTAACAAATTCATTCGTATTGAATGCACGGAAATGAAGTGCTGAAATGGAAATAAAATGATACAGGTACACGGACGTTTCCTTATACTGTAGTGCTGCATTAATTTAACATGTTGAAATGGCTGAGCCAATTAGCGTAATTTACAGTAACCCAGTGCCTGATGGCTGTCATTTCAGGGTAGTTAGGCAGCAAGTCCGTAGGCGGGAGCGAGACGGTGCATTTCGAGCTCGACGCTCGAGGCAGTCACCATCAACTTATGTAACATTTGAAGGGCGCATGAAGGAGCGTGAGAGGTTCACCAATAATATGTTCTGTGTATACGTGAGGAGAACACGGCAGTTCTGTGAACACGGACGAACGGCGCCGCTAGCCAAGAACACCAGTGGGAGCAGTTGAAAGGATTTGCCTCCTGTGAAGCGTACAAAACCCTCAATCGCCGGGCAGCTGTATTCGTTGGCTGACCTTAAAAAACAATACTTGAGCCCTTTTTGTTCTGGAACAGCCTTCCATCTCATTTTTCTCAATGAAACTCATAACGAAGACTGTTTTAGTTCACTGATAAATAATACAACAGCATATGTTTAAGGCTTATGAAAATTGGAGGGTATTAAAGTTCAATTCAAAGTGAGAAGCCCGTAAGCCAGAACCATTCACTTGCTCGATTAACAAGTATGATTGCTGTAAGTTAATGTGTTTCAGTGAAGGTATATCAGCCATGCAAGTGGCACCAGGGTCCGTGAAATGAGCTGATGGCGAACAAAGAGCCGTCTTGACATGGTTTGATATCGAGGTGTAGACATGCTACCGTGGTGTGGCTGCAGTCGTCTGTCCCACGTCATCGCAATTGAAAATTTATTCAATCTTTGAGCATGAAAGGATTCAACCTTGACATGAAACCATCCTATTGTTCAATTCAATAGCTCTATCAATCAACAAGGTGCTCAAACTAATAGCCAAACACAGTTACGAGAAATTTCTCAGCTTGAGTACGAACAAAGATTGAGAGTGAGCGCAAGGTGAAATGTTCCAAAGGAACTAAGGCGAATAATACCATTACTTAATAGACTCAAGAAAGTTCTTTTCATGTAATTGATCCCTAAAATAAGCAAGGAAAACGGTGCTTGACGGCATGTATTAAGATACCTCCGCTACTTGGGCAGGAACGTCAAGTGAGCAGGCAGTCAATGGAGGGTGCCAGACCAGCCACCTCCCACGAGTGGCCGCTGCTCGTTTCAAAACTTCAGATGACCATTAATAGCTAGCTACCCAGCAGTGCTGCCGAGCGCTGTATAGGTCAGCAATAACACAAGAGCAAGTATTAAATCGACTACACATTCACAGCCATTGAGCTCAGTAGAAATATTCCTTCAGAGAGCGTCTGTTGAATGAACAAGGCAAGTCCGTGTTATAGAGCATTGAAGTCGAATCCGATACCATCGAATAATAGATCGATTCATTGTGACTTCCCTCGACAACTTTAGCCAGTAAAGTAGTAAAGCATTGAACTTTTAATGCAGAAATAAACGTTTATCATTCAACTGCACTTGATTGGTATTGGGGTTAACCTAGAAAATAAGATACATCTAAAACATATATCCCTGAACTTCAATTATTACACGTCTATGAATAAACTCGACAAAATAACACTAATAAAACCATGGATTGTACAAACGACCATGTTCAGTTGCTTAAAATGCATTTTGTCTAAAACAAAACCGAAGGTAACCGCTATTTTGATTTCAGCATGAGTTGAGTTGGACATCTGAAACAACGACAGCCGGCGTCAGACAGCGAAGTGTGAGAAGCATGCCGGCCGGTCGCTCGGAATTAACGCCCGCGCTGCACCATTTTACGGAGACGCTGAGAATTTTGCGGACGCGAGCAGACTTTTGCGAAGATGTCAGAGGGGAGGGCGGCCGCTCTCAGTGTATCAAAGAGCTTTCCAAGTGTTCTACTAATGCAGTGCGGCCGCGGTCGCGGTCGCTCTCCAAACAAGGCAGAGCGACCGCGCAAAACGTGCGTGACGAGACAGAGAGCGGCGTTTTCAGCAGCCTTCGCGACGTTTTCTGCTCAGCAACTAGAGCAGCCAAGTAACGAAGTATGAAGAACTTGCAGCGTACGAGTAGCCTTCTAATGCAAATTTTTGGAGGCATTCAATTTTTTGGAGAATTTTTACCAGCGTAAATTTCATGTGTGAAGTTAATGAAGACTCACAGAAAAGAACATGACTATACATGTAACATTTAATTTCTATGCTGAGGGCGTCCTAGCATGGAATATACGTAAAGCAGCACGCGGTTCTTAGTCAGATTAATAAGGCGAACTGCTTCTTCTGTGTTCGAACTAAAACTTGAAATTATTGCATAATCGCTGATGATTCAGGATTTGATTCACTAATACAAACACGACAGTGACGTGCATTACACTGAGGATCGAAGCGCTATCCAATGCAACACTAACGAACGTAACACGAACACAACCAACACTCATGATCACAAAATTCGTGAGCAAGACACTGACAACCATGCTACGAACCAACACAACTCCGATAAACACAGCACTAACATCATTACATCACGCTTGTCTCCCCTCTTTGTTAAAAGTCCTATGTGCACTCGTCCCTTCTTTGTAATTTACGTGGTTACATCCTAGACTCTAATGTAAATTTATTCTGTAACATTTCCTTGCATGATCTCGTCAAATGAATGCTAAGATTTATTCTCATTAAGCGCCAAGTTAAAATCGGAGAGGTGAAGAAACTTCACTGTCAACAAAGGCTGCATACTTTCTTCCAACAATTCCGAGGCCAGGTTTCTCATTTAAAAGCTTTTCTCGAACGTCAAACATTTCTCGATGAACAGTTTTCTGTCGACTTTTTTTCGTACTCCAAGACTTTTACGAAACTCGTCCAAAGGATCGAGCGCAGCTCCGGCTCGTCCGGTTCCCCGCACGCTTTCCCGAAGAAAAACACGAAACTTCTCTCGGTCAGAGCGCCTCTAAATAAACTCATCGCGACGCCGAGTGGCTCGCGTCACGAGTGCCTCCAGATTGGTATGACGATACATTCAAAAGATGCAGGGATCGTAATTAACCTAATTGGTGAATCTCAAAAAAGAAAATTTTTCATGAACTTGTTAAGAAATTAATGAACAAGGAATTACAGCAAGTGACGGGAAGAGAGAATTGGTGTAACTAACGTGAAAGAGGATTAAATTATAAATTACATGTTCGTTCAAGTTTTCCTAACCCAGTAAATGTGTTCCAAAGATAGGAAGGATGAAAGCACTATTTAATATGGAATCAAGGAACGGGGAATCTGTGCACAATGTGTGTTCCCACTTAACATGTAATTAATGGCTAAGAAGAGAGTTTGTAAAACAAAGTAAAAGTTGAAAATATGGTAACAGGTGTTGAAAACAAGACAGCAGTGAGCCTAAAAAGGATGGACCGTAGCAAAATAAAACCTATTCTATCTGAGTAAAGAAATGCCTACTTAACTCTTAGCTTAGGACATTTCCTCCTAAATTAAATTATTAGTTGGTTTAAGCCTCCCTATCGGCAACAAATACGATCCAAAGAGAGGAAAGGTAGGCACCATTTAGTATGGAGTTAAGGGAACGCGGAATTTATGCAGAAAGGGCATAGAAACAGTAAATTGAGAAAGAAGTTCATGAAACAAGATAAAAGTTGAAGAAGAAAGTAGTAGGTGCTGAAAAACAGGACAGCAGGGAACCGAGAAAAGGTGGTCCTTAACATAACAAAAAACAATTTATTTCAACAAAAAGAAGGCCTACTCAACTCTCAGTTCGGGCCCTCACATTGTCGCCCTGGGAGCGCTAATTCCCATAGATACAATAATTGTATTCCCCTGAGGGGATACATTTCCTCCTATGCGTGCTAATTCCGCGTGATAGAGGAAAAAAATGCTGTAGAGTTGGGGAACTAAACTCAAAAGTTGGAAAATACATGTTATATTGCCATCAAGGTTGACTGATACAGAGGCTAAGTGACATGGAATTATTATAACTCTGACAGTTCAAGTAAAGTTAAATAGAGTTAGACCGAAAATCGCTGAAGGGGATGATCTGCAGATAGTGCACACCGAATACTTCCCGACAACAAAACTTATTACGTGTTTATAAATTCATTTAAATATCGCGCTTTGTCAATGACTGCACGAAAGTTTCACCTCTGAAGACAAACGAGGTCGACTGCAGGCTCTAAGCGCTACGCACAACTAAACGGCATGAAAACCTCTTCAATATTGTGTTCAGTTCAAATATATAAATCACGTTCAAGAATTCGCATGATAATATAAAGAACAACTACACTTAATTAAACATGCTATAGACGACGCTTTTGAGTTGATTGAACGTTAGGATCAATCCGTGGAAAGTTGACATATTATATGCACCAATTTCTTAGTTGTCACAAGAATGATAGATTTAGAGAAGTAGATTTTAAAGCCACGCTGCCTTACTCTAGTCCGTTTATCATTCTATTTTACGTTCAAGCTCTATTATTTAATTCTTTTTCGGAAGTCGCTGCTAAGGATCTTCGTTCAAGACTCTAGAACTTGATTTAACTTCACAGCTTACGTGAATGCTTTTCTTTTCAAACAACGAATGAACTGTAGGCGTTTGTCTCAGGTGTAAATAACGCAGGTCAAGTTACTTCTCTTTTTGTTAAGTGTAAGACCAACAAATTACCAACGCTGTTTGTAATAGAAAACATTGGCATTTTGGTATCGAAGCAAAAATCTTCCTAAAGAACGAGTACAATGATCCACCGAATTACGTCCTCGTAGCTTAAGGCTTGTGGTGTACGGCACACCAAGGCGCTACCGCGATTGTGAGGCCGTCTCATTCCTTACAATGGTTTGACCGCCACGGAACCTGACGGTGAAACCTGGATCTCAGTAGTTAGTTCTTTACAACTCCGCAATTGACATCTACATCAGAATGGTGCCATTGAAGTTGAGAGCGAGCTGTTAAATTGGCGGCTGGGCATTCCGGAAGACAGCTAAAGACGCTTGAATGTATCTAAATTTTGGGCGGTCACTAAGTTTTCCTCAAAAAATGGCTCGTCAAAACTAAAAGCTCACTGATAATTGAAATCATTTGTAAGAGGCTCAAACTATTTCAAACGTAAATTGATAGAAGTTGTATAATATTTTGGTCAGAATTGATTGGCATTCAAAAATTTGGAGTTTACGCGACCAGAAGTTGAGTTTATCATGTGAAAACTTTTGTCTTCAAATTCGCCGACGGAACAGGCTCATAACACTAATTTAATATATATTCATTTGATACTCGCTGAAGAAGCCTCATTTCTTACAGTAATTTGAAAACAAACGAAAGAATACAAACGAATAAGGAAGAGGAAACTTTCATCATGGCAGTCGCCTACCACTGCCCAGAGATGTGCAGTTTTACAAGCCTTCCAAGCAAAGCTAAACAACCCTCTCCTATGTACTCCTCAGCGAGAGTCCTGTGGAGTTTTCACGCCGCAATTTCCTTGCGCTGATATACGACATCGAGGTTTTCATTGAGCCTATGAGTTGGGATCCAGTCGCCCTAGGCAAGAACCCAGGTCCTAGTTTTTCTGTAAAAAAATTGAAAACGGATCCACGACAATCACATCGCTAAAAAACAATAGTTCTTCACTTGAATGAAGAACTTATGAAATACTCTTACTGCTCCGTGCTCCTTCTTTGCAGCACTTCTACTACTGTACAGGGCTTCTGCTACACAACACTTCTACTGCTCAGTTCACAGATGTACTGTATGCAGTACTGTGGTGCTTCTACGGCGTGGTGCAGTACTCCATACTTTATAACAATGAACCCGTTACGTACTCCCTACTGTATAACATGCATAACCCATTTTTCACTCCGAACTCTATGAAACGCTGCACCAAGAACCAGACTTGACTTGCTACTCACCGTACTGAGGGTCGGCGCACATCGCTCTGGCGATGGTCTGAATGCAAGGTGGTTCGGCACCGCTTCCTAGCATTTCCTGCGAGAAAACAATCATTGTCAGAAACAAAATTCGTTTGACGAGAGGCGAGTTGAAAATCTTTATCTAATAAATAGAAAACAATACCCGTATATTCCCTTACTCTCTGGTTCATAAAAGAAGTAAAATAAAAATTTTCATGCTTGTAAAGCTCGTTCTATCAGCGAGCTCTGTAGTACATTTTTGTATTATTTTAAAGAGCTAGAAACTGTTGATTGGCAAGCACCTGTGAACAGATAGGCTATTAATTTCTTCTAACATCACCCTCAAAAATAATTTGTGCTGATCATAGATATTTTCCAAAATATTTTATTTTTCCACTGAGGTCGATCCCACTGAATAGCCTACCTTTCAAACCTGATTCCTGTATTTCATCTGAAACTATCTCAATGACATGGGTAAGTACGAAGCTCATCTACGTAAGTTCGTGAGCCGAATCAAGGAGGAAATCCATAACGCGAAGTTCATAAAGTTTGTTAATATCATAAGTTATTTACCCTCTAAAACAGCAAATTTGAAAGCTCACCTGACCCAGCAGCGATTGCACCTCCGCTGCGGAGATTCCAGGATTTTCTTGCATGATGTTCTTGATCTTATTAATAACTGCTTTAGGCGCCCGCAAGCTGGTCTTGTTGCTCGCGCCGATCACGCCAGGCTTGATGGACCCCGTCTCTTGGTAGCGGTTGAGAATTTTTGAGACACAACCATGGGAAACTTTGAGGTTACGGGATATCATGCATGGACGCATGCCCTGACTTGCCAACCTCACGATCTCCTTTCGGAGGTTTGCAGGCAATGGGCGGCCGTTCACAAACTTTCCTCCTAGTTGGTTGTATCGGCCGTTGCCTGCACGAAAATGAAATAACTATTTTAGCACTGCTTCCTCTTCTTGAAAAGTGCACTTTTGGATAATAAATTACTGAGACTGGCATCGAAGTGAAGAATTTATGATGGGACCCTAAGAATAAAGGAAAGCAATCTTACGTAATACTAAAATAGTAGAACAGACTCATTTGGCAAATAGCGCGATCAAAATGTTCACTCTGTGCTCGCCAGAAATAACTAACCATTTGATAGAAAATCCGCTAGGAAAGAGTACGCAATGAAAAGCAGATATCACTGAACAAAATGTTTCCACTCGAGCGTCACAATACGGCGACCTACGAACAAAATACATGGGTTAGATAAATTGCTTCAAGCCTTCGTAATCTCAACAAAGTTGTTTCAGAGAGAGCAAGGAGCAAGGCAAAATTAGTATGGAATAAGAGAAAGAAAAATCTATGTACAAAGTGTGTTCCCACACTAAATTTTGATGCACAGAAACAGTGAGTTAGACAGTAAGTTTGTGAATTAAAATATAAGTTAAAGAATGAAGTAGCAGGTGCTTAAAAACATTATTGCAATAAGTCGAAAAAAACTAACAAAACAAAAAACTATTAAATTCCAAAAAAAGGTATTAGATTACACTATTAATTAGTTTCAGCCTCCCTAAACACAACGAAGGTCTCCATATAGAGAAAGGATGAAGGCACTATTTATTATAGATTTGAGGGAACTCGGAATCAAACACAAGGTGTGTTCCCATGCAGACAAGATCACCGGCGCCTAGAAACGATAAGCTCAGAAGAAAGGTTACATATATGAAAGGAGGTAAAAGTTGAAAAAAGCAACTGCAGCTGGAAAACTGTCAGCAAAGAACCCAAAAGTATGGTCCATCATAAACTTATAATCGCAATCTTTTTAAATAAAAAAGTAGGCTTACCTAACTCTTAGCTTGGGATTTCTCAGTTTCTTTGTCCTCATGAGGGGGCAGGAAAAGAAAAGCTTACTTAACTGTTAGTTTTGGTTACAAAGTAAAAGAAACAATATTCCCGTTCATAGACGTACAGATCGAGCGTCCCTCTCATCGAGACCTTTCATCAAAATTGTGCATGATTTTTCACGGTTTCATAAATTGTACGAAGCTTAAAAATCCATCTGCACCGTGTAAATTGAGGGGAACTCCACTATTCCAAAGTTTGTTCTCACAAAATATCTACTGAGTACAACTAAAACCTATTTCTCCATTTCATTTCATAGAGTTTAGCAATTGTTCAGGGAACACAATTAGACTACGAAAGAATAAAATCTGTTGTGATCGACTCACTGTATAACAAATTAAGAAGAACCCCGAGTTACATACAGCTTACAATGAAAATTAATGCAAACAAAATATTGTAACTTGGGACAACCTGCACCAGGGCGGTTGCCAGTTTGGGTTCCCCACCAAACATTTAGAACTTTGCCTAGTTATCTGATCATATTTAAATACGAAAACACTTCAGCGAGTGGCTGAATGTGTCTCATATTATCTGAAAATAGTATTCAGTTACCTCTTCAAAAGGAATTTAAATTTTTTGAGGAAGACAAGTGCGTCAATATAAGGCATCTGAGTCAGCTAAAAATGGGTTAACTGCATCATCATAAGGCAACTGAGGTGTGATGAAAAGTCTAAATTTCGTCAACACGAAACAATTAAGTTAGCTGTAAAAGCCTTAATTTCATTTTGGCAACTGATGGCATCTAAGTTATCTGAAGAAGCCCTAATTGCCTCAACAGAAGACGCCTGAGTTATCCCAAAAAGGCTCAATTGCCTCAATGCAAGGCATCTGGGTTATCTGAAAAAGGTTTCGTTTGAAAATTTTGGCCAAAAAAGTCCGTTCTAGCATCTCAGAGTGTGCATCTGCAAGAGATAAATGGAGTGATAAAATGAAGGATGCTGATACGAGCACACTCGAATAACAAATAGTGTTGTCACGCGGTCACACATCCGAGAGGCAAAAAATGAAAGGAAAGAACAAGCCAAACAACTAAGTCAACAACAGGCTCATGTAAGGACCTTTCTCGATTCTTAGACTGGCAGCTAACAGCTATACTAATTTTCACGAGTGAAAAGAAAATCTTACGCTTATGTCTCCTCCATCCCCGATAAGCAGAGCTAACAATCTGTGGAATCTTCAGAAGAGCCTCCGAATTCCGAACTTTCACTGGAGGACATTTCCTCTCGCGGAACACTTTTTTTTATATTTTACTAGAGGCTTAATTTTCAGGAACAAAGCAAATCTTCGTCTGTTGGAATATGTTCCAGAATGATTCGTTCATGCTATGCTCGCAAAACATCACAGGCCCTGTGCGTTATCGCGGCCATCTTCCTTCTGGCTGACTCTTCTTGCTCGTCAAAAAACGATTACAACGGCCATATAACTGTCAGCGTGATGTGGCTTCTCAAATTCAAGCTCAAAACTCCGTTGGAACATTTGGGTGTGGTAATTTTTTTTTCTTTGAATTATGCTGATTTTACAAATTATGAATTATGCTGATTAGAATTATGCTGATTTTATTTATTTTTTCGTTGTTAACTTTGAACAATACTCGCAGTGCATGCTTACTACTTAGTATCAAACTCGATAAATTACTCATTATTTGAACATTTTTTTGGAACTTTATGGAGTCTCCAGTTTTGAAGCAAATTTGTTCTTGTTATCTCCATGAGATCTTGAATCTGAAGGTTATTGGTTGGCCTGTTTTTTAGGCTAACACTTAATTGGAAGATTTTTTCTCTAAATTCTCTTTAAAACCTGAGAATGAGAAAAATCCTCAGGAAAAAATCGGACCTATTTGGTTGAATGGGATAGACAAACAAATTTAACATTAAAAGATTGGTATCCTTGTGTACAGATTAGATGGAGAACGGCGGTGAAAAGATAACTCTTAGTGCGGTAGTCCGAGTGGCGCAAAAACTCGACCGTACGGTGAAAGTAAGCTAATATGAGGCAGATAACGAGCAACCGCATGCCGCTGACATAAGACGCCAAAACGCGACTTTAGTCAATGTAACAGCCGGAAAATTTGCCTTTTTCAAATAGCACAGCGGAATCTGATATAACACCTAAAATCAATGTAGACTTACACAAAGGGATGCTAGTTTAAAATTTTAAGCTTAAAGATACCTGAGAACTGAAGACCTTTTTTTTCATGATAAAACGGTAGTTTTCAAGTGCATAGTTTCAGTAAAAAATCTAAAGTTGCAATAGCAATATCAGCAATTAGAACTCTTAAATTACTCTGATAACGCACGCACACTTTCCTCGATGCTTGCTTGATGCTTGCTTGCTATCGTGCGCGCTTTCTAGCTTGCTTTCTTGTTTGCTTTCTTACTTGCTTGCTCGCCCGCTTATTCGCTTGCATGTTTACTTGTTTTCTTGTTTGATTGGTCTGTCAGTCCCCACTCTCACCCTGCAAAGTGACATCGGAACACTACTCGATGTCGTATTTCCTTTCATTTCTACCGTAATTATTCATCTGTCTACATGCTTGTAAAACTCTGATAGTCGTGTCAAGTTGCTCGATTGCTTGTTTGTTAGATAGCTGGTTTGCTTGCGTCACGCTCTACGTTTTGCTTTTATAGTAATAACACAGGAAGAACATCCACACCCTGCTCTCGGTAATAAGAAGAAAACTAGAAGACGGGTTTTTACTCATAACGCATTCAAAATTGAACTTCGTTATTCATGCATCACAGAATTCAAGTATTTCACTAATACGCAGAAATAAATCTGGTACAACAAATCCAACACTCCGTATTGTGGACATGGTCTGTTTTGAATGTTCATTTAATGTCAGGGAATTCCCATTGAGTTCTCAGAAAGTTTTTGGGTAAATGCCGTTTTTTATCATTGAATTATTTTACGCTCGTGAAGTGCATGATTAACCGCAAACTTTGAGATTAGATGATAATTTCTATAAACCTAATCCCAACGACCACAGGTGGTCTAGTCTCGATTTAAATTTATTCCCATCTCATGACACAGAGTAGAAAGGTGAAAATAAAAAATGAGCGTCTAAACTATTCATTGAAAAATTTAAAACGAATGTATTTTCGCTTAAAATTAAATACAATTACCCTTTTTGACGGCGGGAGTACACGGATTCAACTAATGATGTAATGATGACCATCAAGCCAGAAGACATTCAACTACTCATGTTTCAATGGCATGCCACCGATACATTAAAGCCAGTTTGTGCTTCGCTTCACTTCCGATTCCGTAAAATTACTCAGCATATAAATGTAATTCATTTTGAGATATAATATCCATTTCAACCGAACATTTCAATTGGATTCTATTGATTCAAAATAAATACCAATGAGTAACGCGTTCGAATCGATCCCTCGTTATAAACTTCCTATAAGTTCTGGACGTACTACTTCTCGGGTAACTAATCCAACTTAAGTGCAAAATTCTTTCAACTAGGCGCTAAAAATTAGAGTGGACTATTTTAATTTCAAATAAATATTAAAATGATTGTTAAATAAAAGAGGACACAATCTATCCTTTAGTTGGAAGAAATTTTTCGGTGAGGGGTTATACAATATTTCCAGCATGTGCTTACTAAAGACAATTCTTCTATTTTTTACCTCCTCACTAAATATTTCTATGAAAAATGTGTTATGATACAGTGAGTGCCACGCACCAAAAACCCTCCACTATGAAAACTCATGTTTAACGAGCCGTAAAGCTACTGCCGAATGGCCATCTCACTTGCCTGACCTGAACCCATAAGATTTCTTTCTGAGAGTTCCATCAAAACTGCATCCACGAGTTAAAGTCAACCCCCATTGCAGAGTAACCCTCGTCAGTGTCTGAGATTCTGACGAACGTAGACGGAACATTCGGGCCTATCTGCTGTTTCAACGCGTGCTCAATGAATCAACACATGAATCGTATCCTAACAGGATGTATTTCAATTTTATAGCATTGAGAACAGAGTTCTATATATTCTGAATATTTATGATGCCGCTAACATACAACGCTTCATCTGGACACCAACAAAAATTGATTCAGTTTGGCATATGTAACGAAATGTTACGTCACTCGTTGAAATGCCTGTCTAGATTGAACCCGATCCTAGCAAGAAGAGGATGGCAAGGAGACCGACCCTCCTACTCCCTGAGCTTTCATTTCACTCCTCATCAAATATGAAATTAATAACATTGTAATTGC
>JACJUY010004093.1:14757-26831 GCA_014220935.1 Platorchestia sp. MABIK | reverse complement strand
GATGAGACAGTTGACACGCTGGGAACACCAATAATGCGACAGTTGACATGCTGGGAACACCAATAATACGACAGTTGACACGCTGGGAACACCAATAATGAGACAATTGACACGCTGGGAACACCAATGATACGACAGTTGACCTGCCGGGAACACCAATAATGAGACAGTTGACACGCTGGGAACACTAATAATGCGACAGTTGACACGCTGGGAACATCAATAATGAGACAGTTGACACGCTGGGAACACCAATAATGAGACAGTTGACCTGCCGGGAACACGAGTAATGCAACAACTGTTATGCTGGATACAGGTTAGAGAAAAATAAACTGCATGAACCTTTCATTAGGTCACAAACTGCCCAAGTATGAATAGAACATTTGTCAAAATTTTCATCTTTTAAAGAAGAGCGAATATTTCGCCTATTTATGCCAAGTCAAAATTGTGTGCTTATATAATCGTCGGGATTTCAATTAAAAAGTTTTGGATTCAACGAATAATCTCTGATGCTTAATGACGTGATGGCTTCCTTATTATAATGAAATAATGAACCAAAAAATTTAGTCACACGGTTCTGTAATGCTGACTTCTACGAATTGGAGATATGAACGCCGACTATTCGAGAAAAGATTACATATAATAGACATTATCTGCTAGGATCGTGTATTTATTTTCCTTATATTGTGCTTCACGCATCAGAGCCACTCGAGTCATTTTACGTGCGAGAATTACGATGCACTTGGCCCGCGCTGGCTGTTCGACACGCGTATGCATAATGCCTTCTGCGGCAGGTACAGTAGCTCCTTATGGAGGCCGGCAACTTGTTGGTGACGACCTTCATTGTCTGGCAAATCGCATTTTCTTCGGACAACCACAATAAAAGACGTGATTAGTAAAATCAGGTAACTTCTTTATAAAGTTGAAAGGAAATGCTTCATAACAAATGCTGCGACCAAGTATTGTACGTTGGTTCCGGAACAAAATGCTGTGAAGGGTCTTTCAGAAAAATTCATTCATATTTAAAAGCGTAGAGAAATTTGATCCCTGTGAAAGTTAGCACCACTGGCGGACATCAGTTATGTTTAGTTATTTATTAAATTAAAATTTTCATTTGCAGTTCATCGCACAAGCATTACGCAGTGGAGCAGTCGAAACATTCATCTCATTTTGTGAACTTGGTCTCGCGGGCAAGAGCCCAGCCGTCATTGCAAAATCCTCTAGTTTTCTAGGTAGACATTTTACGGTATTCGTTAGCGTTTTGATGAAAATGACTGGATTACCTCT
Source organism: Platorchestia sp. MABIK (assembly GCA_014220935.1). Taxonomy (NCBI): domain Eukaryota; kingdom Metazoa; phylum Arthropoda; class Malacostraca; order Amphipoda; family Talitridae; genus Platorchestia; species Platorchestia sp. MABIK. The sequence goes on along the minus strand of JACJUY010004093.1, from coordinate 25,544 downwards.
TCGACACTGACGTTCAACTTAAGATGACCACAAATAAAATCGCTGGCATCATGGCCCTCTGTGTGGTTTCGAGGGAGGGTGACGTCTTGACGAGACATTGAGATATTTTTATTGCGTTGTCTTCATCTCAAAAACCGATAAGCATAAAGTGAATTGCATTATCCCAATAACAGAATCTTGCCTCATCCCAATAGGCGTGTATTGCGTCATCGCAATATCAATGTCTCTCAATAACAGTGATGCCGTCATCACTTTGCCTACAACGATAAAATGAATGCTGAATCCTGCTAAAACGTTTTGCAAGCGGAAATAAATCCATGGATGAGATCAAGGCTTCAAATGAGAAATTCATGTTCTAACAGGAATCGACTCCTGGCAACAAGGCGAGCTAAACCGTTGACTTGCTCATGAGATACGACGTACGATATTGGGAGAGACCTTGGGCCTTCGAACTTGCCTGACCTGAACCCGTTGGATCACTATTTTTGGAGGCAAATTGAGGCCGAAGCTCGTACGAAGACCTACAACAGCGTCACAAGCCTTGATAAGGATATCAAAAAGGCCGCCAAGTCGTTGCAAACTGCAAAAGTTATCAGCTTCGTGTCCAGCCTTCGAAAGCGAATAAAAGCCATCATAATAGCTAAAGGCGGTCATATCGGACAAAATTTCTCTTTTCTCAGTCTTCTGAACAAAGTGTCCAAATTTTAAAGTATTGCGTCTCTTTTCCCTTGAGTTCTGAGGATTAAAACAAAGCCTGAAGAATTGTACGGATTTATCTGAAAGACTCTGTACCACACTTTGTGCGTTGAAGCTGATAACAGCGTCTTGTGTAATGCAGATAAGAGTGCCACTTTCTGGGCAACAGTGTCTTACGTTATCTCATTACAATGAGTGATACACGAGTGTCGTACGCTGTCATAACAACAGTGTTTGCGTTATCGCAATTACCATTAGAGATCGGAGTTAGGCGTTCTCACAAAATCAGTGTCCTATGTTATTCCAATAAAAGTGCCACACGTTATCCTAATAATGGTGGCTTGCATTATCTTAATAACGAAAAAGAAATGAGCGTTGCGCGTAATCCCAATAACAGTGTCTTGCATAATCCCAATAACAGTGTCTTGCATAATCCCAATAACAGTGTCTTGCATAATCCCAATAACAGTGTCTTGCATAATCCCAATAACAGTGTCTTGCATAATCCCAATAACAGTGTCTTGCATAAACCCAAAAACAGTGTCTTGCATAATCCCAATAGCAGTGTCTTGCATAATCCCAGCAACAGTGTATTACACTAGCGCAATAACATTGTATTACACTAGCGCAATAACATTGTCTTACACTAGCCCAATAACATTGTCTTACACTAGCCCAATAACATTGTCTTACACTAGCCCAATAACATTGTCTTACACTAGCCCAATAACAGTGTATTTCACTAGCCCAATAACATTGTCTTACACTAGCCCAATAACATTGTCTTACACTAGCCCAATAACATTGTCTTACACTAGCCCAATAACAGTGTCTTACACTAGCCCAATAACAGTGTCTTACACTAGCCCAATAACATTGTCTAACACTAGCCCAATAACAGTGTCTTACACTAGCCCAATAACATTGTCTAACACTAGCCCAATAACATTGTCTTACACTAGCCCAATAACATTATCTTACACTAGCCCAATAACAGTGTCTTACACTAGCCCAATAACATTGTCTTACACTAGCCCAATAACAGTGTCTTACACTAGCCCAATAACATTGTCTTACACTAGCCCAATAACAGTGTCATACGTAATCTCAATAGTTGTGCTTTGCGTTATCCAAATGACAGATTCCTGCGTTATCCCAAAAACACATTATTGTGTGATCCCGGTTACAGTGTCTTGCATTATACATTTGTTTATTAATAACTTTCTTGCGTATTAGCGTGTATTGCTTTCATGCAGCTAGGAAAGTACTTTGCGTCAACTGTCATCCTTGCACTGTATGGCAGTTGAGAAATTTCGCGCATCTTCCCAGATTGCGCCAAAGTAAAATTGAGCGTCTGCCTCACAACTAAGAAACTAACCGTGGTTTCAAAGATGCAGTGAACACCATAAAAAATGTGTTGTACGAATAGTATTTTCTGAAAGATAATACGCAGAAAAGTAGTACGAAATTTCAAGAAACTCAACAAATAAAAGTGTTTAACAGCATTCAACTCACGATCATTATCCGTTCGAAAGCGATGCAAAAGGAAATACTTTCCAATCCAAAAAAAAATGTGCCCACTCACGACTCAGGAATTAGGTTTCTCAAATGAGACACGAATTGCGCATATGTCACTTTGTTAATAAAACGTAATGCTTCTGTTTTCGAAGCCTTAATGCGCAAGTTTTTTCCAATTCGTTTGGCTACACAGTCAATTAGTACGTTACGCAACATTGGCTCTCCAGTGTTGGTACAATGGAGAGTAGTTTTTGTATACGGTGATGTTAGTTTTGTCTCTGTGTGACCTGAGATCGCGTGCGGTAAAGCACAACTAATCGACTTATCCTGAGGAAATGAGGACGCGCCTAGCAAAACGTAATAATAGAATGATAATAGAACAATTTTATTAACATTTGCCCAATGCTACTTTTTGAGAATTGATTTTCGATACCTTACATCTCGTGATACTAAATTACATCTCAAAGCTTACCCATAACGCACCACTCGTATTAAATAACTTCCACAACTCCTTGCATAACAAAATTCCTGACTTATTTTCGCATCCAAGCCTTCAGGAAACTACAGTTTTCTTCTCTAAGAGAAGTTATTCTAAAAATAATAATCTATGAAATTTCAAACGATTTACAACGGGAGAATTTAAGCAGCTAACGTCACTTCCGATCATTGATTTCAGAATTTCAGCCACGAGACAAAAGACATTCTTTCCATTTAGCTGCGGTTTCTTATTGGCCCAAGACGGAGCCTGGATGTGACCACCCTTGGTGTGGCAAGACGCGTATTAGGGCGACGAAGTTCGACTTCTTCAGGTGCCTGCGGCGCTGTGGCATCGCCTGCGCAGCCTGAGTGCGTCTGCGGCGGCTGTGGTTTTGCCATGGTCAACCGCTCCTAATAAATTGTTTCTCTGGGATCATATCGAGTAATTCGGCCTCTTCTTCAGGTGATCATTGTTTTTTTCGGTAAACTTGAGATTTCAATTGAAAAAATACCCGATGGTGAGCCTTCGAAATCGGGCTCGAAGTGAGGGCAACCCATGCTGACTAAAGCAGTAGTTCTTGGGGGTATTCAAAGAGAAATGTTGCAGCTGTTGTAATAAATATAGTAACCACTTTTTTACTTCCGGTTTCACGATTGAAAAATCTGCAGCGCATCATCCTCGTCTCTTTCCGCAACACTCAGGTTCGCACGCGTTAACAAAAAATCATTTTTAACTTTTCAAAGAGCGGAAATGACCTGACTAAAACAAATAAAGATGAGAGCAAATCATAAAAAGAACCTTGAAATTGTACTGTGTATTTTCCTTCCGTGGAAAATTCTAACCAAGAGTAACAACATTAGGCATACCGACATTCCAGCAGGAAGACAGTGCAGATTAATGACGCTTGACGAAGCAAGGAACGAGGATAACAGGAACCACTAGTATTAGACCTTCATTTCAGTATCATACCTTTCCGTTAGCGTATGGTGAAAAAAGTCAAATTAGCATTTTCGGAATTACCAGATTGATGATTTGTATCATGAAGTAACCTTTCTGTATTGATACTATAATCTTCACCAGAAAGGCTTGATTGACGGCACTTACCGTGAAGTAACCTCTCTGTGTTGAAACAATAATCTTCACTAGGAAGGCCTGACACCATAAGCTTCTTTTTAACCCGTTCGAGTTCTTTCAGTCCCACGCACCGTGTCGCTCCAACACCAATTATGGCAGCTTCTGCGCGTGCAACAAATTGATTTAGCATCACTTTCACGCCCTCAACCAGGCGCTCGTGCCACTCAGTTTTCCGTAAATTGAGCGGTTGGAAGAAGTTGTATTCTAATTGAGCCACTTCTGAGGAAAACCTCAAGTTGACTGCAGAAACGTGGTGTGTAAGCGAGACTGATGGAAGAACACAGACCCCCTGCAGCGACTGTCGTGCTCTGTCTCGGTTCGATGGGAGCAGAGGCGCGTTATGCGTGCGATTGTTTCTTAAGAACCCTGGAGGAGGCACACTGGTGTGTGGGTCGGACTAAACTCATAATCTTGGGTATTTAGACACTTAAATGAGCTGTAAATCTAAACAAAAGGGAAAGTTTAGGAAATTTGCTTTGGTGGAAAATAGGCTGCTAAATCCTGTAAGGTGTTAAAGTCCATTTTGACGAGACAGAAGCATAAAATAAGCGAGGAGTAAGAGATGTTTGTAAATAAAGTATACTTAATAAGTATTTTGAGAATTAGAATATGATCAACTAAGAGAAAGTGGTTGTCTTGCTTCATCTTTAGGCGAACACGAAAACAAAAGTTATTTGTCATAGGGTGTTAGTGGTAAATTTTGTGATTTTAATTGTACGTTTACTTTGATCACATTATTCCCGATGAGATTGAAAAGGCTTAAAAGCTAATCATTTTCCCAACCACAATCTTACTTTATTTATTCTGTCTACTGCCAAATTTTCCTTCATAATGAGTTAATGCCTTTAGTAAACGACGATTCAATGCGTTTTCAGGCCTCTGACTACTCGTGCCCATTTCCAACGTTTAACTTGATGGTCTCATCAAAGTTATTCAGCCACGTGGAGAGATGATCGGTCAAGACGTAGCTCGAAATTTTTTAAATGACACGGCGGGCGGTGTGGGCAGAAACAAAAGCACTATTTGCAGCATCATAAAATATACCTGACAGTCTCGACCGCAAAATGAACGCGTTTCTCACGGGGCGCCGATGCGCTGCGGCGCTGTCGTGGTTAATGGATTGTCCGCTGACAGCCTGAGTGCGGAGTCCGGGCGATGTGGCGGTCCACACTGGGACATATTTATTGGCCAATGATGGATTGTGCTGGCGCCTGGGAGATGGTCGCACTTCTTGAGCGATAATGCTTGACGACGCCAACTAGTGAACGACCAGGACAATACTTGATAGATTTTAGGATGGGTCCGCAAGGGCTGACAATACTTGGTGCAAGACAACTCTACGTTTGGTGTCTATTGCAACTCACGCTGCAGCTGTCAGGCACTGTCAGACGAGACAGCTCGCTCTTAACGGCATCGTCCGAGCTCGCCTCTGCACAAAGTAGCATTACTAAGCTGCCATAACCTCTATCTATTTTCTGCTTGCGTGACTTCATGCCTTTATAGGGAATTGCAAAGTCTACATAGCCTGCTGCAGACATGCATGGATGCACTGACGTAGCAGAACCTAGGGTATGATGGCTGCAAGTGGGCTCTCTATGCATATATATTCGGTCCGTGTATGCTGAGCTGTGTTGAATGCATCTACTGCACGTTATGAGTGAACGGCAGCTGTTGGAGGTGGACAACTTTATAACTTAGAGTTAAACGAAACATTTTGAAATTCTAAACTCCACGTTAGCTCAATTTTTTTCAAATAAATTAGCATTACATCAAAGTTTTTATAGTTTGATCCTAAGATGAAAATGTAAACTATTGAAGGGATGTAGAACTTGTTAATAGCACTCGTTCCGAAATTTCAAATGCTCCATAGACAGCGCCAGAATAGAGAAAAATCTATCTTAATATATGAAGAAAGTAAAAATTAATGAAGTATGTGTGTCTCAGCGCCTGAAAATCTCGTTTTTTGACGTCATGATCAAAATAATTCCACGTTCCCTATCACGCACAAACACGTACAAGCACTCGTACAGACCTACGCACACACACACACAGAATTAGGTCATTTGGCAGAGGCGATAATTAATTTGATCTCCCAATGTTTTTATTTTGAATAGGTTTTTGAGCTAAAATGAAATAGAACTTTAAAATTCTAAAATCTGCCTTGCTATTTGAGAAAAATTACTCATTTGAAGTGGACGGGGGAAATTTTCGCGATGATCTCTACTTGCTGAGTGGGATGGACAGGAATATGCTCAACCAGTTTTATGAGAAGTTTCTTGCTCCTGGCTGCTTCTGATTTACTGCTCGAATTTAATTCCACCAATGGAAGACTGCGAGCAGTGGTCACATTTATAAAAACAGACATGACCACTCCTCAGGAATACCGCCTATCACTCATTTCTACCAAAAAAAGTTGTTATCTTTGAACTATATCTCAAACAGTCTGATATTTACTGAAGTATAAAACCTGCGGACCAATGACGACGGGTCCCGCTTGAGCGCTGTTTTCAGGTATCGAAGCAAGGAAAGTTCAAAGTACAACTTTTGCTTTGCTGCGTAAGTTAGGAGTTACAATAGGGGACAAAGTTTTTTCAGGATTTTTTTTTTAATAGATTTTGAAAAATAAACTTTGGATGCTCATTGTTAGCTTATAGGTTGAAAATATATTTAACAAGTCGGTGAAAAATTTTTAAGTACTAAATATGGCAGATGCTCCATAGAGTAATCTGGTTGCGAATCAAATGACTTTGTGCACCTTTTACGTGTCCACTGGAAGTAGTTCGTACCAAGACCAGTGAAAGATAATATCCTGTTAACACCAGACAACAGCAGAGAATTCGATTCCTTAACGAGAATATCAAAGAAAGGTGTTTGATTATATTGTTTAACCTCCATTGTAAATTTAATCTAAGGAGAGCATCACTGACTCTGTGAAAATATCTAATGACCTCACTTACAGAATGAAGTAAAACAAATGTGTCATACAAATACCTTAGATAAAATTTAGGCTTAAGTGCTGGTAGATTTTGATTTGAAAAATGTTTTTTTTAAATGCTAAAAAAAAATTTGCTAAACTTTTAAATGGTTTGAACCCCTTGCCCATTTGCTTGGGTTTTGTCATCGAATACGAAAAATAAATCTTTAAGCGTGTGTTCTGTTTTTTGTTGAAATTGTGGTATTTCACTGAATTTATATTATCTAAAATATCTGGTAGAATTGCATATAAACCGCCTCGTCCATTGGAACATTGGTGTACTTAGATTCTTGGCAAAAACAACAATCAAATGAATTTTCTATATTGTAAACAGCAGATAACTCTGCACTAATTCATTTGAGTTGTTGACAGTGAATTCGCTCTTACAGAACAGAGATTATTTAAAAATTTGCAGAGTTTATCATTGTGGGAATTACAAGCTGACGCAATAGGTTTTGCTGGCACACCTGGCTTAAGAAATTCAAGATGCCTGTATAAAACTTTACATTGAAAGCCACTGAAGGACAGTTTTTATAAAAATCATCAGTAAATTTTTCTAATTCAGTCTTTTCAAATCTGTAGTTAATCTTATTTCCTAGTTTTAGCAATATCGTTTTTTATCAGTCAGTTCTTCACAGAACTTTTTCCGGTAAGCTGAAATGAATTTTACTAATGAGACATAATCCGGCTTTTTCAGTAACATGACTGCATTCTCTGTGAAGTTTAGTGATACAAATTGAATCATTATAGCTTAATTTTTTAAGAGTCAAATAATCCCCGTTTTTAACATGTCTCATGTATTACGGTGACGATCAAATTTATCAAATAATTTATGAGTATTTTCCTTCAATCGGCTCTTAAAAATAAGTTTACCATTGTGTACAAGAAAAATCGTTGCAATGAAGGAAACTACTGTATTTCAAACAAAAATTTCCAACACTAAAAGTATACTTGAAAAAATACTTTAGAAACAGGTGGGTCAAACTCCAATCATAAACTTATTATTTTTAGTCCGATGACAAAACTTAACTTGAAAAATTTCAAATCACTTCAGCTACGTCAACACTACTCCACAGAGGTCAAATGCCCAGCATGATGAGCTTATTGAATTCTCAATGTTGTTATAGAAAGAAATATCAAATTTTACGCTCAAAAATATGGTCACAACCTCAGTGTGCTGAAAGTGAGGCATGACGTTCACTTGAAAACCGACCCGACGACGCTAAAATTCAATAAAAAACTAAATTTTGGGGGGATAACTATTCGCTGTCGAATTCATCGGTCGTGAAATCATTACGAACGTTTTCCATTCCAATTTCATCGAATATTCTGCAACAGAACACCCAATGTCCATACTCGCAGCAAAATCTAAGAAAATTAAATAAACTGACCATATCGTCCAGACTGTTCCTGATTAGATCATTTCACAAATTACATGTACCAAATGCGTCGATGTGCTCATTCTGCTCGAGTCCATAAAAATGCAGTGAATTACCGTGACGCCGTGATTGCCACGCAAAAGAGCCCTACAATATAGCGCTGTGATGACTTGTGTGTTTTGTGAGGAGCTCGACCATGCTCCAGCATTAAAAAAACCAGGCATAATAAATTACGGGGATGGATAAATTGCTTCTGAATTTCAGTCAAGACTATAAGGATTTTAACACGAGTGGAACGCTTATTTTTGTGCTGTAATCGAATGTGTATTCTCGTGTAATCGATCAAAGCTCATCGTCGTTTGTAATACGAGTACACTCTATTCTCAACTTGAACATTTCTTCTTTTTCATAACCTCAGCCCATACAACTAAAAGTTGTTAACAGTCATTCCGCTGATGCCGTGAAAAATTAAAGCTATGAATAACTAAAAATACCTTTATGGTAGTTTTTACCAGGATAAGTTGAGGTTCCCATGAAATGATGCAATAGAGGATCGACTGAGCGTAAATCTTTTTAATCAAATGTCTCAAATTGAGCTTTTTTGAAGCTACCAGCAGGGAGTTGCAGGAGATCTGTGATATTTTCAACAGCACGACACATTCAAGTTCGCTGACATCCCTGGCATTCCCATAAGCGTCGCATCAGGGCGAGACCTAAATTCAAGACCAAACACGCCAGCACAAGATTGAATTTCTTCTCTTACAATGAAGGTACAGTTATCGACGAAATTATTCGTACACCCCTCGTCATTTAAACCTTTCTAGAATTACCTAAAAACCATTGTTACTGCAGGCATAAGATTTTTACAGAGTGTGAAGCACATATTAGTGACAATAATAGGAATTTTCCAGAATAAAATTTTATTTTTGAAAGATTTAACAAGCTGAACTTCAGAAACACGAAAATACAAAATTATTCACACAATTGAGAACATTACATTTCATTATGAAGTTATTACCGTAATACTTATTTTATTGAAAAAAATTGTGTCTAAAATGTTTTTGAGCATTCTAGATGTGAGATAATTCTAGAAAATTGTGCCAGAGCTGACAGGGAGCCAGAGGAATAGAGCTTTGCCATTCGTACACTAGCGCCATGAAGGGAAAACTTAGGAACTTGGTGTGGACCTCAGACAGAAGATTATTGACTGCCACAAAGCTGGAAATAGTTATGGCGACATATCTAAGCGTTTGAGCATCCCAAGATCTTCAGTAGAATCTGATATAAAAAAGTTTGCTAAGTTTGGTACTGTAGAAACATAGATTGGGCGTGGTCGCAAACAAGAACTCTCGTTGAGAACTTCTCGAAAATTGTGTCGTGAGGTCAACGCTAATCCACGAGTGAAGCTAGACGACATTGCCAAGAGATTGAACGCTCAGGGAACTAGCGTGAGCAATCTCACAATCCAGCGCTGTCTGAACAAGGAAGGACTCCACTTCACAAACCATGTCATGTTACTGCTCGCTTTAACTTTGCATAGTCACACTTGGATAAAGACAGAGGCTTTTGGGAGAGAGTAATATGGAGTGACGAAACTAAAATTGATTTTTTTGGGCACAATGACGTGAAGAAGGTTTGGCGTAAAAATGGTGAAGCTTTCCTGCCGAAGAACACTGTGCGAACAGTTAAACACGGGAGTGGATCACTGATGTTGTAAGGTTGTTTTGCTGCATCGGGTACTGGAAAATTAGTTGCAATTGAAGGGAAGATGAACTCTGATGACCATATTTCTATTTTGGACGAAAACCTGAAGGTATCAGCTAATAGTTTGGGACTTGGAAGGCGGTGGGTATTTCAACAAGACAATGATCCAAAGCACACGGACAAGTCTACAACAAGCTGGCTCCAAAGAAATAAAATATATGTGCTGCCAAGGCCTTCGATGAGTTTTGATTTCAATCCCATTGAAAATTTGTAACCGGAAATAAAAATCAACTTCAACAAGAGAGCTCAAAATAATCTTCAGGAATTGAAACGCATCGCTATTGAAGAATGGAACAATATTTCATCTGAAACTACGGAAAAGCTTGTCAAAAACTATAATAGAAGGCTTTTAAATGTTATGAAGATGAAAGGTCACGCTATTGATTTTCAAAAATGTACTCAAATGGTAGATTCACCTCAATAAAGTGTAATACCACTCACTGTATGAATAATTTTGTCTTATCGTGGTAATGAAGTTCAGCTTGTTAAATCTTTCAAAAAAATGTTTTGTTCTAGAAACTTTGTATCATTGTCACTGAAATGTGGTTCACACCCTGTGAAAATCTTATGCCTGTGGCAACAATAGTTTATGAGTAATTTTAGAATGTTATAAAAGACGAGGAGTGTACGAATAATTTCGTCGCTAACTAGTTGTCTCTTAATTTGATTTTAATCCATTTGTCTCCGTGGAAGCCCCGAAAAAGAAGCTCGCGAAAGAGACTACCTGCATTCGAAGATACCACACTGAGATGGTGTGTCGGTCTCGGGAGAATATTGAAGTTCACACGCTTCAGCAGGTCATATGACCAGGTGACCTTTCTAGCTAATCTGCGGACCTTCAATT
>JACJUY010004093.1:0-14008 GCA_014220935.1 Platorchestia sp. MABIK | reverse complement strand
TACTTAACAACCGTTTGGTCAAAAATGTTTCGTTAAAGAGTAACAGGGACTGTAAATTTGAACCGTATTCGAAAAAATACGCACTATGAGGGTGGCGGAGAAATTAAGTGAAGTCAGGAAAACATTTGATCGATATTTACTTCAGTGTTTTCAACGATTTTTAAAATTTTGTTTCCATAAATCAGTAATAAGAGACATTTTAAGCCGTTTTTACATGAATGACATTTTCCTCGCTAATGCGTAATTTTCAAGATATAACAATTATAACTTTCAGGTAGGAATAACACTATATAGTCGGTTGCGTAGTCGCGGCATTGTTGGAATACGCGCACATTTTTGGCAAGAAAACATCAGTCTCGGTTTGGCAGAGTTAAGTTATTTTTAATTTATTTATGTTCGTTAAAGTTAGATTATTTAACTAACCTAACGTAACATTACCTAACCTCCCCATCGTTACGTCAATACGGTATTACAGCATATTTACGTGTCCGTTCCTTCAATTTTATATACGACGTTCCCATATAAAAAGTTATATATCTCAAAAATTACGCCTTAGCGAGCAAAATGTCATTCGTGAAGAACGTCAACAACGGTGTTATTTTACCGATTCTTGGGAACAAAATGTTAGAAATCGTTGAACGCACTGAAGTAAATATCGATCAAACATTTTTATAAAGAACAACAAAAAAATAAAAACAATTATTTTGATCATAGGATACAATTTTATAAATTAGGTTAGGTATTTACCAAAAATGTTCAACATGACGCACAGATGTCGCGATGCAGGCGTTCAAGTGCCAGTGCAGTGATTGCCTGACGCAATCGAACACATGAGAAGTTTCACGAATCTTTGTGGAGGCTTCAAAAATTCTACAGATGAGGTTTTCTTCTGAATGAATCGGTACTTCATGCACCAAATTCTCCAAATATCCCTAGAAATAGAAATATTTCGGCGTAATATACGGAGACCTTGGTCAAAATCTTAAGAATTTGTTCAACAGAGTGCTGGCCACCCAGTATACAGCGTTAACGAAACCGAGAAGTGCACAATTCTATAATTGTGATTTTTTTTTGCAACGGGGGGATTGCTTATCTACATCAACTATAATTTTTACATAAAGCACTGATATAAAAAAAGAATAGAAGGACCTACCACGCTGGAGACTGCTGATAATTTCTACATTTATGAAACAGGATGCGTTTTTTATTTGAATTTTTGAACGTTTACTCATTTTTACTTCACAGAAATAACATAAAGTAACGATAGACATCCTGCCTTCAGTAATAACATGGGGCCATATTCACCACCCGACTTTTAGTATCAATAAAAGGCACATAAGCCTTCAGCAAGCTGTATTGCGAAAAAAATTTGTTACAAATGTCTATCTTACGATCTGTTACTATGTATTCAAGCCAGAACTGGGAAAACAATGCTGCGATTTGAAAGGGCAAGGGAAGGTAAATTTATAACTACACGAGAAAAAACTTGACCCACAACACATTAGAAAACCTGTGACCCTGATGCAATATTGATTGATTATAAATGAGTTTTAGCCTTCCTTCACCACAACAAAGATGTTCAAAGAGAGGAAGGATGAAAGCAACATTTAGAATGGAGTTAAGGAAACGAGGAATCTATGCACAAAGGGTGTTCCCGCAAGAATCCTGTGCACATAGAAGCAGTAAGGCATGTGAGAAGGAATGTAATGAAACAACATAAAAGTCAAAGAAGAAAGTCAGAGGTGCTGAAAAACAGGATAGCAGTGAACCGAAAAAAGATGGCCCTTAGCAAAACAAAAGACATTTTATTTCATAAAAAGAAGGCCGACCTAACTCTCAGCTCAGGACCTCACATTTTCCCCCTAGGAGTGCTAATTCCCATAGATACAATAGTTCTATTTCTCTAAGCGGCCCTGACGCAAGAAAAACTGTGTAGCACACAGAATACCATGTTACTTTAAGAGCATTTCGACGCAGATTTGATTTTTTTGGCGAAATTGCCGTTTTCACATGAATAACGTCACCGGAATATCGACTTCGTGAGTTCTTGCTTCCTTTGGATGTTGACTCTTGACCTGACAACGAGTAGCGCAAATTTTCAAATGATTTTGGATGTTGACCACTTTGTTGGAACCGTGGATCGTCAGGATCATAATTGCTGAGGAATTCGACGTCCCTTAGCCAGGGAAAACTCTCATCCGTTCTCAGGGACGTATTCTTTTTCCAAAAAAACAAGGACGTTTTCTTTTTTTTCGAAATTCTTAAAAAGTCCACCACAGTAACCTTCACCGGTTTTAGAGGACGTTGGTGCAATTCACAAGGAACATGCCTAACTAGTATCGACTGATTTTTATCAAAAAATCCTTTTAAATAGAAGGACGCTTCATCACTGTGGATCAGAATTAGTGCTGTGGGGGCTGCTCTTCCGGTGCAAAGATGGCAGATTACACAATCCCTCCCACCCAATTCCTGTACATTAAAATTGCATTAAGTGAGCTTTACAGCGGTATGAAGTTTGAAGTGAATTATTTTAAACTTCTTTTTTAATGATCCCTTACATAGCTGTTTTGTGTTTGCTTCACCAGGTCAAATTTCAATAAACAAGGAAATCCCTAATTCCGTGATTTTTATAGAGAATGCAAATCTTGAGCCTTCAACTGTCCTTTATTGGCTCAACAAAATACGTGACCTGACCCAATTACCCACGGGCAGTTTAAGCAAAGAATAAACTTAGAGAAGCTGCTGTGCCACAGAACCGACATGTACACGAGCCTTCATGGCGTGAAAGCATTTCCATATAATGTAAATAATGAATCTATCTAACCTAATAATACCCGTTGTGTATTTATTTATACATTTATCTATACATTTATTTATATGTATGTTTGGTGTCCCCCTCTTAAGAAACATAAAATGTATATATTTATTTGTTTGGTATCCGTTACGCTTTCGTCTGTGTTTGCAGTCTCATGGATACCTGATTCCTCAGTGTAATATTGAAAGATCGTCTTTACATGTATTGATTTGTTTGACATTTTATCAGGATAGGTTCGGTTAGGATAGGTTAGGATAGCTTTGATAGGAAAGGTTAGAATATATCAGTATTAGGTTAGGATAGATTAAGTTAGGATAGATTAGGTTAGGTAATGTTGACGGAATTTTTTCACGGGTCCACCTAGCTTAACGATGACTTTGTCTATGGAATTTTCACGGGTCCTGCTACTGCTAATAATACCCTTGGCTTATTTTTTTGGAGTCCGCTTCTTCCATTTCTCTGTCACTCTCATAAGGATGGTTTTAATGACCGTATCTGAGATACGAGTTTCACCAATGCACAAGTGCAAAAATATTTTCTATCACTGGAACCGTTAGGATGGCTATATTTGTTTGTTTGACACATCTGGAAAATTTGTTCAAGAAACGTATTGAATCACGTCATTTTTGACGGGCCGTGCTCACTAGTATTATAATAAGAGCCGCGTCCGTCCATCTGTCCGCGTGTATCACCCACCAGCCGAAAGTGGGTAATGAGCGTATCTGTGACACAAGCTTCATCAACTCCATAATTTTTGGTGTATTAACCCAGCAGATTCATGGTCGGAATAAAAATCAAGTGCATTGGTAGGTTAGATTTAGGAAAGCCATACATAGAATAACATGGGAAATCATGGGAAAGTCATGTTAAAGCTTAGTTGGTCCGATATCTAATCTTGTCGTTTTTTGACGGGCCTCGTGCACTGGTAATAATCAATTTTTTTCTCTCTTGTACGATATTTTTTTGATTTTTCAACCTTGCGAAATTGTTTGAATTCCCGACATGTTAAAGTTCTCATGAATGGTTCATCATTTTTATTAAACTAAGTCAAATTTAGCAGACAGAACGTTTCGATGCACGAGAATCCTCTTCAGGATCTGATAATTCATATATTTCATCACTTTTCATATTACAAACTCACTTTAAAAGTTGGATTCTTCTTTTTTTAGCTTCGTGTCTAAATACACACTACGCTAAACAAGGTACGTGCTCAAAATATAAATTAAAATGAAATAAGGATTTATGGTAATTCTTAACAATTTAGGAAAATAAATTTAGAGTGAGAAATCATTTGTATTGTGATTTGGGAGAGATTTCAATTTGAAACTTTACAGGGCTTCTGTTATTTGGATTTCTTTTTTTCTAATAACATTTAACGAAATTGAGCGATTCAAATGCAGATCGTTATTAGGACTTTTGAATCATGATGTTTAAAGAAATTGTTGAAATTCAGACTTGATATTCAGGGTGTTCCAGAACAAGAGGTACAAAATTACACACCAAGTAGAAAATGCCCAAATAAACACTTTTTCTTCTATGAAATTTATGAAAGAAAATTCGAGTTGTTGATTATTGATTATTGATCATTGTTTTAAAGGATGAAGGTTAATAACACAATTACTCGCGATTTGTATTTCGAATTTATTTAAAAAAATTACAAAAACTTTACAATATACATATCTGTCATTTAAGCATTTTTATACAGTTCGTGTTACCAGCGTCGTGGTTTCTTTGAAACTGAACAGTGCCAATAAGACAAGCAAAAAGTAACCTGGTAGCACGATCTGGAACATTCTAAATCCTTCTTGCCAAAACTTTTTACCAAATTCTACTAAAACTAAATTTTATTATTGTATACTCTAATGGAATAGAAGTGCTTGTAAGGAAAATTCAAAATCAATATTGCCAGAAATTGTGTCATTAAATTTCATCCATTAAAAAAAATACAGCTAATAACTCAAAACCCCGAATTTTTTCGGAAAATTCCATGGAGGAAAAAGTATTATATTGTCTATTTTTACTTGGAGTGCAATTTTGTACCTCTTGTTCAGAAACACCCTGTTTACAGGGTGGCGGAGACCAAACGACCACCTCTGTTATGGGCGGGGCTGGTGGCGGAGGGTTGGGGGAGGATTGTTTTACCCCTGATTCTGTAGTGAAAGGTGGGAAGCTTAGTGATCATGGCGCGTTTGAGGTGTTCAGTATCGTTCGTTTGCTGTGGAAACTTTTTTCCACAGTAATGTGTGTTTTGCGGCCTCCCCGCCCATCCGATCTTAACCCCTGTGACTATGCAAATTCATAACACAAATAATACTTGATGTCCAAAGTATACCTTGACAAACCATGCACCATTCCAGAACTAAAAGAAACCACAGGACTTGAAATTATTGTAGCAATTCCGATGACAATGTGAGAGGATATGATGAGAAACTTTCACGATCGTCTGCAGGAATACATCGGTGTAGAAGAACGCCATTTATCAGGAATAGTTTTTCAAAATTACTTGTAGTCTAAATATGAATGAAATTTTCCCTCGTTAGCTACAAATTGTCTTTTATTTTATTCCAACGTCTCTAAAATTCATTGTATGGCGTCTACTTCAAATATAGTCATTTGGTCTCCGCCCCTCTGTTAAAAGTATTTGAAGTTGTTTAAGAGTAATTCCAGTCGGACCAATATAATTTTTATCAAGGGAAATTTATTTTTTTTAGTACATTTCAATTTATATATTACAGTAGCTCATTGATTAGTTGTTTGTTCATTGAGATAGATTACTTTTAATGAGGAAGTCGCAAATTCTGCGATTTTAATAAAGAATGTGCTTAATTTTAAGAGCTGAACTATCATCCGCTGGCCTAACTAAATTTGTTATGAAATTTTTTAACGTTTTTTCATTTATTTTCTAATATGAATTTATTTGATTTTTACAAAATGTTTTGATATTATGATTATTTGAACCGTTGTTATTTTCTCATTTTGAAATGTCTAAACACATAGTTATATTTTAGGAACTAAACTATTAGGCAAATTATTGTTAATTTCCAAACGTTTAACTGTTAAAGTTCCTGAGTTAGAGGAGGCTCATTCGCTACACACTTCATGCACCCAATTCTACAACGAACTAATGACGCCTTCTTTGTGTATCCCAATTGTAATTAACAGTGTCTCTTGAGTAGGATGGCTTAGTTAGCACAGATCTCTGAAGAGAATCACCGGATGCCTCAACTAGGACATTTAGAAATGGTAGTTTTCGTCGTACATTGATCTCGTAAGTAAATCACAACATCGGATTTTTTTCAGCGGGTTAGTAAAAATTTCCTCTTCTTCAAAATATAGTTTCAACATCGACAGAAATATCGCGTTCAGTAACGGTATGACCGGAATAATGCTGAACAGTCGGTTTTCATCAAAAAAACGGGCAAAAATTATCGAACGTAGGTCCTAAGGGAGAACCCATGGCCCTGCTATCCAGTTAACTTGATATTTCTAACGCATATAATCTATTAGAAAACATTTAATGAAGCTTGATTGAAACAAGAGAATACGATGAATTATTTCCACTAAAATATTACAGAAAGAATATCAGCACTTTGAATCCAATATTTCAACGTCAACGTTGAAATGCGTCAAATTATTTCAAACTCATAATCAACAGAACTTTGTTCAAGAAAGGCCTTTCCCACCGCTCGTTTTGAGGTGGAAGAAACGTGGATTTTCATCGAAATAATATTAAACACAAATGTTCGAACGCCTTGATCGTGAGTTGTAGCAACGATAGAAGTTATAAAAGCCATGCAATTGTTTCATAACGTAAAAATGCGCTCTTATTAATAATACAGGAACACGCGCAGCTAGGAATTACGCGTGAACCCACCGGAAGAGATCGCTACTGAAGCAACATTGAAGTTACCAATACCGACACCCGCGCTGCTCCTGCTTGACAGTTTTGATCATGATACGTTCGTTCCTAATTGTGACGCAGAGTGGGAAAACCAGACTAGAACGCTATGTTGACACATAATTTTTTCATAAGTTTAAAAAAATATTCAATCAATGAAAAAATTAAAATTAAAATTCAAGGTTTCTTTTACTTTTATTAGTTTCTATTCGTGGAATTGAAAAGGAATCCCATTGAAAGCCAGTCCAGAAAGTTACGGCTGTAAATTGTTGATAGCAGCTTAACCCGGATTTGGTGTGTGGCGCAGCGTTTCTTTTCGGGATTTAGAACGTAAATTAAGGAATTTTATAAATATTAGCGACATTTGTGTTTTGCATCTAAAGGTGCATCTTCGTTTCTATTAACTAGTTTTACAGCCAAGGTTGAGCGGTTTACCATTTAATGACTGCGGGTACTACAAATCTAATGTTCTTTTGCTTGAAAAATGAATGACTGCCACTTTTACAGCCATAGTTTCTCCTAGAAAAAATTTTTTAAGTGCTTTAAATGCTCTGTTTTCTAGACCAAAACATCTATCGTTGTAAAATTTCAACTGTGACAAATAAACATTGTTTGTGCCATCTGTATGGTGATTTTGAACTTTAAAGCAGATTCGGTTAGTGCCTTTTTATGTATAACCACTCTGATATGCGTTTTCCGAAGAGTGTGTAACAGTGAGTACTTCAGAACACTGTCTTTAGTGAAGCAAAGCCATTTCAATGAACGAAATGAGCATTTGGCTACATGACATTGCACTGTAAATCTTATTTGGGTGAATTTCTTTTTCAGACATAGAAGTGACACGAGCTTAATTTCACATGACGATAGAGTTCACCGTGAAAATTGTGTTAAAATTTATTTCAGTGCTTCACGAGACTACGTACGAGAATGTAACCTAAGGGCACACAGGAGTTAAGGAGTATTTTTTTATAACAAAATTTATTGTACTTTCATAAAAAAAACATACAAACAATGAGTATCATTTTTAGTGAGGCGAATGTACTGTACAGTTTTTCTATAATGGAGCATAAAATTTATAAAATACGTAAAGTGAAGAGAGCATCTACGTCGAATATATGCACGAAATTCCCAAAAGATGATTAATTTCTTCAGTTCTTTTGACACTTTAATTTTGTATAAAAATTGGAAGCGAAGGAAATGCTATTAAAATTAGTCATTTTACCATTAACATTAGCATTTTCCTCGCTTTTAAATTTCTAGTAAATCTGCAATAAAAGCCAAGTGAATGTCTGCTTAATGTTTTATTAATTTAAGGCTGATTTTTTCTTCTTTTCGGAGAATAATATGTTTTGCAACTCAATGAACAACTATGTAATGATTTTCAATAAAATATAAATAAAGTTGGACAGAAAAGTTTTTATGCGGAAACGAAAAATAACACTGCTGAAAAATGTGAAAATTGAGAGACGTATAACTGAGTAACAAAAGCGTATAGTATAGCTACGTTGGCTCCTTACAAGGTAAAAGAAACAAAAGGTCGAATAGAATTAAACAATTCAAATAACCTCCAGTGTAATTCATCATTTTTGGATTGATTTTATTGTTCCATTTATCTGTAGATCGAAAAATCATTGCTTAAATTTTGAGACACTCATGATGTAATCGTATTATAATATTTTAGTCCACAAATCTTTATTTTCTATATTCCACCAAGCACGTAACACAATCTATGTAAAATTTAAGAACTGCCAAGACGATCTACAATTGTGAATTAGAATCTTCACTCTTTAAACTAGTATCCCCTTAATAAACTTTGAGAAAAAGAAGCCAGCCTCTTATTGTAGAAAATGTTAATTCAGAGCGGTTACCATGAAAAATTAGAACAACCCCTCCAAGTTGCTAAGTGAGATGAGCAAAAGAATTTCAATTTTCCTTATAATTACCACATTTTTTAAAATTGTTCCGGCAAGAAATTTGCACTTAAAATTAGGGCCTACGCGTTTCTAGATTCTACATTCGTATGCATATATATCGATTATTTCATCAGCAATGGCAAGTTGCACTGTGTATTTTTAGGTGGTGTAGACTAACTAAAATCATAATTGATTGCTCTATCTCGCAATTATAGCAGCTATCACAAGTTTTTTTCAGCTCCTGACTAATAGGGATGGAGGTAAAATTCAAGTTCATTAAGTAGATGGAATAAATTTTACCTGTTTTCTTCGTTTTCTATCATCACCGGAGAAAGCACCTACACCTTGTTGGGATTTGAGTTCCACGAAGTTGCAGGGTCTGGCCTAGAACCACGATAAAACGAGATTAGAACTGAAATCCTTTTCATTCAAAATTTAACACTCTGATTTCGCATCAATGACTCTAGACTTGTGGAAATATCCTTGATATCGTTCAATACGTAATAAACATTGTGAGTGAAGAATGTCTCAAGTGTTGTCTGACTGTTTTACATCCAATGTCTCAGGCGAAAGAAATTGTGTACGTAAATCTTTGGCACAAATTTTCATTAAAAAGTCCCCTAACGTCTTTCAACTTTAGAAACAGAGCTAGGGACTTATATTTATACAAATATGGATACAAGATATTGGTCAAAATTAACACTCATTGAAGAAAATTAAAATGAAAAAAATTAAAGGACTTCTGGTCGTTTGAGCTGTGGGTTGTCGTGGATTGACAACAGCGAAATTTAGTTTATGTGAGATAAATATACAGTAAAATTAAAGTGATAATTTAATTATCGATTTTTGTGTAAGAGGAAAAACATTGTAGAAAATGTCAGTAATGATCGACATCATCACCTATGGACATGCATCCCTGAACATGCGAAAGGACGATAACTTTTCCCGTTAACTGATGCCTTAGATAGTTGTGAATGCTTTTCTCTAATAGAAATTACAGTTTGAGGATAAAGCTCATTCAAATCATGCATAATTTGAGTTTAATTTGTAGCAACTTTTGTTACAACCCCTTCTATATCATCAACCCATTTATTTGGAGCAAGTTGTGTAAAATATCATTATTCGAAAAAGGCAATTATCCTACTTGGTGCAACTCTTCACTTCTGTTGTACGTTACAATCCAACCTAATGATTCCCTTTGTGTGTTTATTTATATATTTATTTACATATTTATTTATACATTCATTTATATGTATATTTATTTATATATTTGTTTGTTGTCCGCCTTTACATGCATTGACTTGTTTGACATTTAATCAGGATAGGGTCTGTTAGGATAGGTTTGGCTAGGTTAGGATATGTTAGGTTAGGATAGATTAGGTTAGCATAGGTTAGGTAATATTGACGGAATTTTTCACCGGTCCACCACGGGTTTTTCACGGGTTCTAATGATCTCGGATAGCGGACTGGGAGGGAGATGAATTGGGACGGCCATATTACCGGCCGTCCATATTCATCTCCCTCCCAGACCACTATCCGAGATCATTGCCATAGTTCAAACCACCCTTTCAAAAATTCCAATTTCTCCACACTTTGTAGAACCACAGAAGAATTTGACCTTAGAATTTTAGAATCCTTGTTTATTTTTACCCATAGACCTCAGTTAAATAATGACCAAAGTGCGATGAAATTAAATATTGCCCCAACTGTGTGAATAGGAGTGTGTTCGGATGTGTGTGTGTGTGTATGTGTGTAGTCCTGTTACTTTGGGTAGATGTTATTGTGTGTTGGTTTGATTGCCAGAATTTAGGTGCATGTGTACGTATGGCTTCGAATGTTTGATAGAAATTTTAGTTTTTCAATGGTTAGGCTTAGCTAATTTTCGTTCAATGTAGGTATATTGATGTTATATTCACATAGCTTTTTCGCAATTTGTTCATTATCGTTTTTTATTCTGTTTTACAGCACTGATGATGGAATCGGAGATTCCGAAACGTTTGTTATTAAAAGAATGTTCCCTTTTATATTGGTTCTTCTTTTTATCTTGTTGTAATTTGCGTGTCATGAAGTTTATTCAAATAGGCTAAATGGTACATCACAGTCAGCCATGGTAGTCTGGAAATTAAACATGCCTGCAGGGGTCAACCTTTACTTCATCTCAATTGATTTTGTTGGAAAATTTTTGTTGTAAATACTCGCTAATCTAACAGCTTAAAGGCGTCAAATTCGCTGCCGTCATGGTTTTAACTAAAAACAGCCATAATCAAAATATGTAGTAGACCTTTCTCTCAGCTATTCAATTTCCCTGTAATTTCTCAAAACTTTGTGACCTTGCATTTTTTTCATTTTTGGGTGTTTTACTTGTCTCATAGAAGTGTCTTACATCTCGTTTGGTGTCCAACATTTCCCTTCAATGTGATGTACTTTTCTTATAAATGTATCCTTCATTTCTCTCTATCCTATTCTCCATTTCCCGAGAAGGCAAGCCGCATTACACTCGACCAAGGGCTGTGGATTAAACAGCTCATCCAACACCAACAATTAACTGCCATGTGCTAACCTTCAGAGTATTACGGGCAAATATGTGAGGAACTTAAACCACTTCAAGTGGCCTCAGGAGCCACCTCGAGCCCTCAGCACAGGTGTACGCACCAGAACTTGCCAGCACTTCTGTTAGCGAAGAATATAAATGAGATCTGTGGTATGGAGTAATATCATTCACACAAGAATAACAATGAATAATTTTCTCATTAACCTTAGGTCTCAGCTGTGTGGTGAATTGAATTTGAAACTATCATGGTGCTGCGAAGCCGTGGGGGCAAAATCTCAGGTCAGCGTCGAAAAAAAAGAATAACAAAACTTTCACGATGTTGATTAATTTTTAAAACAATGCTTAGCTAGTAAAATCGCAGTATTACCAATAATGGAAAAAGCTCTATCTCCTGCATGACAAGCGAATCATTTTTTTGAGTTGATTATAATAGGTGACCAACAAAAAGTAAACCCCCCTTTGAATTGATGTGGCCAAAAATTGTATTTCAGATCTCAAAAATCATTTCGTTTAATCAACTATCCGTTCATCTATTTTCAAAATTTAAGTTAATTTGATTTCTTCCTAAGATTTTCTAACACCAATTTTTCTGGTGCAGAGTGTGAAATAATGTTGAAGCGACGATTACAAATAAAAAATGAATGTAATTCACTAATTAAAAGTTTCTATGTGTTGAAAAATTACTCATGATGATTTAAGCACCATTTTTCCCCGAGTTCTCTATTTCTTTAGAAACAAAAATGAGCCTTCGATCGCCCTGCTGCTACTACTCTTTTGACCAGCTGTTTATTTTATTCCAGCAAACAGCCTACATGACTGATGTCTTTTTGAAACTGGTTCGTGATGACGGGCAAATTTATTGTATAAGAGTTTGGGTATCATCAAAATTAACAATTTTTGACTTCAGCACCAGGAGCGACTAACTTTTTTAAGAATTGAATGAGTATTGTCAACATTACACATCTAGCAGTTGCATGAGCAGGGGGATCAGATTACCTATTAAATTGCTTGCGTACAATACATTACGTATGGAAGGCTCACTCACTGACCAACGAGGAATATTGTTATAGTTATTCTTTTGCACGGTCACTGCTTCTTCTTGTTTCTTATTTCTCGTGAAGAGTTTCATGAGAGAATGCTGTCTTCTTCTACTCAGTATTTTTGGGACAAACACACGCGGCTCCACTTAAACTTTACTGTGATCTTTCCAATCTGTTCTCTCGAGAAATTCTGTTTTTCCATTTTTTTTTTGCTTCTGTCATTTTTCAATTAAGATAATTTCGAATGCATCTAAAAATAATTTTGTAATGCCATAATGAAATTCCCCTTCAATTTGTAGCGCTTAGGTATCACCACTTAACAGTGCGTGGCGTTATTCAGACAACCAGGATACTCTTTTCAATGCACAAGGCAACATAAGATCTGTTTAGTCACGATGTTTGTGCAACTAACTGTTTCTGTAGGTAGTGTGATACTAGTTAATGAAAGCATTTGAAATATTACTAAACGGATATTAGTAGCAGATCGCACCGGCAATGCAGAGTTCATCTATAATTTTCTAGCTGAATTAATGAGACCGAGGCTCTGAAATTTTTCTATTTCCTGAGAGCAGGGTTTATGACAGAACAAGCCCACCAACATTCAATCAAAAAAGTGAAAAAAATAATCCTAGTTTTAAATGCACAGTAGACCACCCATGAATTACTGGGTTAGGTAACTTCTATAAATATTTTTTGAAAAATATTTCCGATGATGTAGATTTTTGAAACGTGGAACGCTCCTGCCATGAAATCAGTTTAAACTTTGTTATTATTAAAAGCAGTGTCTTGAATTCTGTCCTGTTACTGTGACGCGCGGACGGTGACAACCGACCAAGTAGGTACGAGTATACCAGGCAGCGGCCTAATAAAATTATAAAAGTTTCATAAGTACACTAGACCTCCCATGAGTGATTAGATCCAGTTGCGTATGGAACTAATTGTTCGGAAATATTCTTTAGGAAATGGATATTCGTAACATATGTAGCATCTACGGTACAACGAGTGAAAAATTAAAGTTTTCCCCTACGTTATGATTAACAGGCGGATGTTGGAATTTCTACTATGCTAATGCTGAAAACAGAGTGTGGACGGCGGCAACTGAACAGTCTAAGAGTTTTATCAGTTTTATAAGTGCTGCACACAGAGAGAGAGATAAATAGCTATGTACAGTAGATCGCCCAAAACGTGTTTGATTAGGTTGTTTGAAGAACGTACGTATTTTTAAATTTTGCAGTTTATAAAAAAGAGACTGTTTGAAATGGTTTTCTTAAAGCTATTGGTAGCATATCGTATCCATAATACAGATTGCAGCCTCGATTTTGCTTAACACTATCTACAAAAAAATGCACAATTTTCTAATATCTCAATACTGATAGTATTATGGAAGCAGTAATGAGCAGACCCGCCAACATAAAATGGCAACAAGATCATTTCAGTTTTATAAATATAGTTCTGTGCCCCAGCTTTCAAAACTGACGGCGTTTTTCAAGTTAGAATCGTAAAATTTTTTTTAATGAAAATTTTAATACGTAACTTTTCTTCTTCCAATTCCTCTATATTTGAAGCGCGAAAATTTTCGAGTAAATTTAAATCAATATGAGTTAATTGTAGCTCACAACTAAAATTTACTGAAATTGTGCATTGCTCAGTTATCCAGTTTACAGGGACAAACCGACCACGCGAGCGAGTACGCGGGCAACAAGCACAAATTACAATACTACGAGATATTGTGGTGATCCCAGCGGCAAGCCGCGGACCTCCACAAGACCTGAGAAAAGCTGCCTCCAGACT
>JACJUY010004092.1:64612-76184 GCA_014220935.1 Platorchestia sp. MABIK | reverse complement strand
AAATTTGAATTGATTCACAACTGAAGAGAGAGGGAAGATAATTTCATTTTATTTTGAAAAGGAACGCTCAATTATTGGAACACAGTGTAGAGATATGCTGGAAAATTTTGTTCGTACGTAAGAGAAAAGGTGTACGAAAATAAACCTCGACCTATCCAACAACTTAAAGCAAGCATACAGGAGGAAATTCATTCCATACAGCCTCAGGTGCTTTGAGGTGTCATGGAAAATGCCTTACAAAGAGCTCCTGTTGAAATGAAGGCTATTTACGTGACATTATTTTTCAATCGTAAATCAAATACAACTTCAATCTTTAAAATTTTGTTATAAAATTTTAATCTTAAAATTTTTTAATAAAATTGTAATCTTAAAATTTTGTAATAAAATTTTAATCTTTAAACTACGTAATAAAAAAGAATTTATAAATTACACTCATTTACAAAAAAAACAAAAATTTCATTTTAAAATGGTAAGTGACATCAGCCACCCTGTACTTAATTTGCACTCACGCACAGAGCTACGTTTGGAACTTTGGAAAACACGTTTGTCAGACTACTCGCTTAAAAAGGTTGGCAGGAATACATTAAAGAACAATAAAACCGTGTGCAAAAACGAATGGTGATTACTCAGACGTTCAAGTACAGCATATATCATTGCATATGCAATGCTTTCCTTTTAACATTAAGAAAATCATTTGAGAAGTAAATAATTTACCTACGACATGCAAACGAATGATTTGTTTAAAAATTCAAAACATTTAGGTTTTTATCTGTATAACACTTATGGTGAATATATTTTCATCTTAAATTGTTGGTATTAATTTGATGTTTAAGTAAAGTACAGGCAAACCTCATACAATGTGACGAAATAATTACTTAAATCTACTAATTGTTCAATTATGTTAACGTTAATATTTCACCCCCTTAACCATGTGTGGAACTTGTTGTTCTGCTTATTTATTTCAGTTTCAAGACTCAAAGTTATGAAGTTCAGGTCTTACGTAGATTAACTTTGTAAGAACTTTACTCGTCACAGGTAATCGAAATAGCTGATGAAGTGAATGAAGCTGCGACGGGGGTAAGAGATGTATTGCTCCACGTGCAGGTGAGCCTTAATGAACGTTTTTTTTCCTAGTTTGTTTGATCTGAAGTGTTTACAGCGTGCAGTGATCTTACGCTGCTAGACTTATGTTGATTAAAATTTTTTCATTCGAGTACCAAACGTCATATGTTGGACACGTTTAGTTTCGGTATAATTATTGGCCCGGCAGCGCAAATAATAAGCAAATGGGTCATAGAAGATAAATGAATATCTTATTTTTTCAATGTTTTGGGAAGATGTGTAGGTATAATTGAGTATGATCCTCTGAAGTATCGAGACTGTTGCACAATTAACCAGAATTCTTTGCGCCAAAAAGCATACACTGAGGCAAAAATATCCGCTCATGCATGCATTTCTTTCCCTTATGCCAACTATCAAAGGTCTACTTCAACACTAGGTGTGCTGAACTACCTTTTAAGGTTGTTCCTAACGTAATTTTGATGGAACAAATATTACCTCTAAAATGAGTACTGAAAGTTCCCGGTTGGCAGATAATTTTGTGAGAGCACTGCAAAATGTCATTGATTGAAGTAAATTTTTAAAGAACGCGAACAAACAATTATCTTGATCAGTATACACAAAGTCCCTGAAAGCTCACTTTATTTGAGCATCCCCAACGTATCAAAAAACTATTGAAACATGAATTATTTCTTTAATACATAAACACGCTGCTTACCCTCACCTTAAAAATATCTTGAATTGAATAGCACAATTAATTCCAACCAAGTCATGCAGAGTTTTGGCAAGATTCTTAACGTTATTTTCAAGTCCAACTTATGTACATTTAAGATAATTTTAATTATCTTGAACGTTTTCCAATACCTAAGTTCTTTACAGCTTTCTGAGTCAGGTTGCTAAAATATACGTTACACAGTCATTTCTCAGCAAGCAAAAGGTGCTTCCTAACAGAGTGATTTATACTCAAAAAGTTTCATGAATAAGTACACTTATTGCTTGTCTTTCCGTGCTCAGTAAATGGTGAATGAAATTTTCTAGATTTGGTTGGTACTTAGTTTAGGATGTACTTTTGTCTTCATGGAATAACCATTCATTCTAGAATTTACAATTTACTACAACGCAATTTTCCGAAGACTTTCGTTTGGAAAGTCTCTATCGCAACCGATCAGTTTTTTTCATTTAAATCTTACTTTACATTCATTTCTAACACACTTTCTATAATAATGTATTTAGGGTTAAACCTAGTCGTTACATTTGTGCTCATAGATGAATTACAATTATGTTTCGCAAGAGAATAGCGGATTTATAAGCCCAATCAAGAGGAGACAAATTATAATCTGATGTCAAACTCACCCTCAAATGACGTCCTTGATATCGAAACAGTTTTCCAGGGCTAATAAAAAGTTTCGGTTTAAGGTGATGCGTGTGCAGCAGCAGCTGCTGAAGATCGCTCCCGTGACCATGGGAGGCGCGTACACACTCAACAGAGGTTCCTTCATCACGGTGAGCGAGCAGACCACATCTCCCCTGTCAAATGAATGTGTGTGCAGCGATAGTCTGGCTGGCGGCGCAGTTACTGGGAGCTTTAAACTTCAAGATATTATTTCAATCTCGCCGAGTAACTCTGTCGTAAATTATTGTACACAACAGCTCACGTGCCCGTGATGGGTATGTGTCCTTCACGTACGTGTCATTTCTCCAAATGAGTCAGCAATTAGTCAATTTACGCCAGGACATTTTGCAGGGAAAGAGGTTTGAAATGCTAATAGTGTGTACGTTGAATTACATTAATGCAATCAGAGGCACACCTAGCGCACCATAATAAAGAAAAGAAAAAATAAAATGTAAGTCCATTCAGCGTGACGGATTTTCTGTTTACCCATGCCATTTCTTTTTCATTCAAATCATTTTGTTTGAATAAATGAATGACAACATCGGCTTCTCTATCATCGTTTCCATGATGCTAAAAGTTACAGCGTCTATATTTCAGGTATTTTCCATCGATATTCATAACCTCACAATGAATCATTTGAAAATACTCTACAAATTTTGGCAGTCATTCAAAGCCATCTTTGTTATACGATGAGTTTACAGTAAATTCGGTTGTAGGGTAAGCGTGAGATCGACGAAAATTAAAAGTCTTTTTTTCAAACCAAATGCATTCCGAGTGACATCTAAGACTACATAGTACAGCGGAAATTATTCTTCATATTTTATCAGTTGCTGATAAACTTGCTCTCAAATAATTATTGTGTAATTATTATAAGCCTTCCAATGAAATTTTTTGTTGTCATCATCAAACGTACTAAAATTGTGTTTTTGTTTCAGATTTTAAACTCTCTTCTGGGATTCGTCATCATCCTTTTGCAGATGAGAGATATCTTAAGCTAACACTGACTTGTAAGAGGAATTTCAAAAAATCGAATTGCACTTTTAGGCTTTGAAATAAACCCAGTGGTACACAGATGTAGTTTCGCTAAAAAATCCTATGTTCTGCTTTCGGATAACTCGTAATACATGTAACTCTGTTTGTTAAATTAATAGTACATTAATGCTTTGCTTATGTCAGAAAGAAATGCCATTTTTATAGCAACAAAACCTGCAGTGTCCCATCAAATGTGAGTAAAAGCGTATGGAAAATAAACACATGAACGCTCGATGTTTTTCAAGATTAGAATATGTGAACCTTTTCCATCATAGTACTTTAAAAAAATTGTAAAGAGAACTTTTCACGTTCATCTTTTGGAGATACCTAAAATGAAGAGTTCACTGTGTAAAGCCTACAAATCTATTGTGATTCAAGGCATCCATCAGGGCGAATCCAGCGAATTGGACCAGATCCCGCCAGCGCCGGAATGAACAGCTTGCATAATCGCACTGATTCTTGTCCGCGCTGAAGACAGGACATGAAAAATATTGTATTAAAATATATCCAAATTAAATTATAATTTCTCGGAATTACATAACTGCTTTGTTTTTTGAAATCCATTCGTTATTTTGAGGGTCATTACAAATTATTTTGGACCCATATTTAAAATCATCTTGTGCATAGTATGGAGCATATTCACGGCGGACTCCATAGCATCATTCTTTTGCAATATACAAATTTATTCTTTTCTGAAATAAATTAGGAATTT
Source organism: Platorchestia sp. MABIK (assembly GCA_014220935.1). Classification (NCBI taxonomy): domain Eukaryota; kingdom Metazoa; phylum Arthropoda; class Malacostraca; order Amphipoda; family Talitridae; genus Platorchestia; species Platorchestia sp. MABIK. Next base: position 71,988 of record JACJUY010004092.1, on the reverse strand, counting down.
AAGAATTTTCGCTGCATGAATGTGCTTTATCGCAAATTTAAACTGTAAATGCTGTTTAGAAAAATTGCTATATCGCAAAATTGTTTTTCTTTTCACGCTTCAAGGTCACTCAGAATTCTGGTCATAATTTACAAACGTAAGACTTCCGTAAAATAATCGTAACTAAGTATTACACTGCGTGTCAAATTATCAACGAGAGAACATTTTCTAAATTAAATAAGCAAAACAGAGGTATTTTTTCATAAAAATTGGAGGGTTGTTGCGCATGTCAATGTGGCACGCGCAACATTGACATGCGCGTGCTGTAAAAAAGTCGTTCTGTTTTGCGCAGTGTAAACAACTTGACGCCAAATTTGCTGAATCCGCGGTGTGTAATATGTGCCAAATTGAAAACGAGGTGGTCTGTTTCGACATTATATTGGATCGTAAAAGTGGTTTAACCAATTCAGAAAAAGGTACTATTAACGCGCAATTAGCGAAAAGGACAACTACTCTCGATGTATCGAAAATGACAGGAAGACACCATGAAACTGTGAAGAACTTTATCAGGAACCCTGCGAAAGTACGTAAGAGGGCTTATAAAGGTAAATCAAGAGTTGTTTTATACCGTTCTCTGCTACAAATTATACGTGAGGTTGATAAGAATCCTTGAATGACAAGTAGAGTTTGTCGTTAGAGAAATTTTTGAACAAGCCGGATTAAAAATGTCTCTAAAAGTACTCGATGTCGCTGCCTGAAGGAAGTATAAAAATCAGTTAAATCTGTGACTAAGCCGCCATTGACGCAACATCATGTACAAAATCGATTGAAGTGGGCAGAGGATACCTTGAAGACTGACATTTTAAAAGGTTTGTTCACTGATGAAGTGCGTGTCACTCGTGATGGTCCGGATGGGTGGAGCAAGGGGTGGGTCCTAGATGGACGTGATCGCCATCAGCGTTTGAGGCGCCAACAAGGCGGTGGTGGGATCTTGATTTGGGCTGGGATTATCGAAGGTACCTTGGTTGGTCCATGGAAAATCCCAGAAGGCGTGAAAATGACATCGGATGCTCACGTAGCTTTTCTGAAGGAGCACCGTGGGCCATGGCTGAAGAAACAAAGGTTGACGTTCAGAATAACCATTGTTTTAAGGCAGAATAATGCTCCATCGCATGCAGTAAACAAAACTAACAAGTATCTGCAACAACTAGGGTTCTCTAGGCAATTCAAGAACAAGGATGAGTTGAGGGATGCCCTCTATGGGATATCACAGGAAATAACCGCTGATGAAATCACAACTAGAACGAGTTCTACGGATCAACGACATTTTCAGGTCATTTCTAAGAAATGAATGCATGTTCCATACTAATAATCTAAAGGTAGAATTTAAAATGCAGTTATTGTGTTTGCATCATTTTTCTTGGTTCATTTGATATTTGTGAGTTATTCAGATCCAGGAAAATCAGAACAGTAAAAAGTTATTGGTTTATTGTGTTTTTTCTTAACCTCGTTAATAATTTGGCGCACTTAGATAATTAGATATTCGTAATTAGTGTCATATTATGCACTATTACTGGTTTGAATCCTTTTATTTTATATCTGTAATAGAGGAATAGTATTGTCAACATTCCCTGAAATATCCATGCAATATTGTCAAATTGTTTCTGAAATAATGGAAAAAAATGTTATCTCATTAATAATTTGACACGCAGTGTAAATGATATAATAAGACAGAATAATGAAAGGCAGTGGAAATTAGAGCTGATGAGCGCTTAAGATGGAACCCTCTTTGAGAACGGATCAGATTCAAGTCTTAATTTGTTGCTCTCAGGTAATACGGAACGCCCAGATGTGATGAGAGACAATCCGAGCTTTCAGTACTCTCTCAAAGAGCACAAACTGTTGAGGTAAGCTGTTCACGCTTTTTCTTAACGCAATCTCCACATACAACCCAGTGTTGCGGAAGCGCAGCTGTTCCGCGGTTGCCCACTGTTTTTCATGCCACGCGATAACTATTTTACGTGTTTCGGGGCAGCTCATCCACCCACTTTCATTTCCGCTGAGCCTCGACCAACTTCCATGAAATTCAAATCAGCTATTATACAAACAGTGCCAGTTTTACCTCAAAAACCTTTGTGTTCCGAATATCGACTCAAGTATTTGTTCGTCGAAAATAACAACGGTGTATCCTTGTTGAGTCTTGTGCCTGGCATCAACACCAGCATTAATTGTTAGTCAATGAAATGAGAGAAACGTCATGTAAATAGTTTTTTCAATAACCTTCACAGCGAAGTGTGAAAAATTATTACGTTGTTCATACAAACGCAAGGTATGTATGGATTGCAAGATACTTGTGCTTATGCGAATCGTTCATTAGAGATCAACTTGGAGACACTCCTTAAAACATGAAGTGATTTGACCCGGATCATAACGTAGGAATTTAAGAATGACGACGACAAACCGAGTTTATTTCATCACGTTAAAATTTTTTTCGTGGCATTTAGAGACTGAAATTGTTCATCCTACTGTGTAGCCGTAGATGTGAAAACTTCGCGCTATAGAAGAATGGGCCTTGAAGTAAGTTTTTAACTTTAAGTCATGAATGCGTTTCTTTTCTATGTTCGTCCAGGGAGAAAAGCACAATTTTTTCAGTAGCTGCAGTCGTGGAAAAATATGAATTAATCATTGTAATCATGAATGGGAATTAGAAGATGAATTGATACTCATTCAGGATCATGATTATGACTGGAATTCCCCGTAAATTTGAATTTTTAGGGTTACAATACTTTTCATATTATTTAATAAGCGGACCATTTCAATTTACCTCGGACAGTCTGATTGCAAAAGAAGAAGAGGGTAAAAGAATATTTCAATGGGAGTAAACAGATTTTTTTAAACATTGAGAAACACACTAGGGAATTTTGTTGATTATATTCGCTCTTTGAAAAAATACAGCATTTATGATGACTTTTTAAATATCCATTCCAGACTTTTTTTAGAAATGCAATCACATCAGAATGACCCTCCTGTCTTAGCGATGGAAGAGCAACGTGCCAGTTAGCTGCAAACTCCCCTCAAATTTGTTCGTGGTGTTCCTGCTGGGAAAGGGGAGTCATAGGTATTTGTTTGGCGCTGATTGTCAATGTAAAGAAATTTTGGTCCATAGATGATTTACTGATGATGTACTTCACAATTTTGAATTTGCCTTTTCCTCCGAGTACTTGCGCTCTCACGCATTTCTCCCCTGAACTGACCCGGTTTGAGTTTTTTCGTGCTTAACTTGACTGTTTCGTTCATCTGAAGAATTTTATTGTTTATTTTTCGTTTGTTCAATTTAAGTGTAAGATTTTAAAATGATTGCGGGCTCGTATATTTGACGTGACTGCGTTTGAAACTTTGCTTGATAGAACTCACGTTATAACACAAAGAAGTATCTTCTGGTCTTTCGTTCATACATATATCTTCCGAAAGAAATCACTTTCCCCGGCCATCTTATGCCGAGAAGAGTGCCATAAAATTTCCAAAGCCATGGTATAGATAGAATACGTAAGGTTTTCAGTAATTCTGTGTTAGTTTTCTTAGCGGAATGTTTCTTAAGAAAGACAGGCATCCATAAAACATTAACTGCAACAGTGATGCCAGAAAAGCTGCTTGCGGCCGCGGAATCAACCATCCTGAGGAATGGAACTTTGAAGTTCACAGTTTAAAATGTTAATGGTAAATTTGTAAAGTTAATCAGATTAAACATTCAAACAAACTAATTTTAAAAACATTTACTTGGTGGGTATTTGAAGTTTATCAATGAAATAATTTTAAAGTTTTCAAAAGTTTTAGAGGATGTCAATGATTACAGGGGAGCAATACTCTGAATCACGCACCTGCAATCCGCAGTGATTACAATCACACCCCGAGAGCCTCGCACTGCCACAGTCACCAGTAAAACATTGAATGCCGTCCTTAAGGGTGTATTCAGGTGTCTTTTTGGTGTACAGGAATGGCAGTGAAATCTCTGTTCCGTGAAACTGCCGATTTAAGAATTGAAGAAATTGAATGTTTATGATTTTATGGAGATTAAAAAAATGTACCAGTGGTGTTGGCATTCCGATGGTTCCAATCATGATCAAGAAAACGATTTGGAAGTAACACAATTTGCATGGGTGGCTGCAGTGTTTCAACGCCTCTCCAATGCTCACTCTCCTATGGACTAGCCGACCGTGAAGTAACGTTACAGCGTAACAGAGAGGCCGAAGTTCTGCGGGACTTACATCGGGACGGAAAAGTTAGGAATAATTCTGGAAAAATCCCTCCGGTAAAGATATTTTTGTGTTTGTCGAGTGAAAAGTTTGGGCCAGTGTGACCGCTTAAAATGGGGTATATTGCATCAAGATTTTTCATTAGCGTTGCCTAAGAGCTAAATTTTGATGGTATTGGGTTTGCCGGGGCAATGACTTTTTTCAAACTAAGTTAATCTTCTGGACAAATTTGAAGAGATTTCGCACAAAATGTATCTGAAAAGAACGACGAACTTAAACAGGCGCATGAGCGTAATTTATAATTATTTTATATTTCTTTTCATTACGGAATGCGTAAGTTTAGAACATCCATTCCCTGGAAAATTAAAGATCTTTCGAGATACATGTTTGCAAAACATAGATAAGGATTCAATAAATCGGAGCAAATTTTTATTCGCTTTTTTTCTTCCACTTATTCATATTATTTTCAACCATGGTAACAAAATGTCTAATGCTATTTTACCCTTTCATTTTAGGAGTGCAATCACTCACTAACAGCCTCAAATGTCTCTAACGTTAATAAACAAGACACTACGAAAAACTGATCAATAATCTTGAAGGATTCTATGAATTAATTTTATGGGTTATGACTGAGTCGGTTCTGTGCGCCACAAATCTTTGAGCCATTATGAAGCTGCAGNGGCAATGACTTTTTTCAAACTAAGTTAATCTTCTGGACAAATTTGAAGAGATTTCGCACAAAATGTATCTGAAAAGAACGACGAACTTAAACATGCGCATGAGCGTAACTTATAATTATTTTATATTTCTTTTCATTACGGAATGCGTAAGTTTAGAACATCCATTCGAATGTTCAAAACATGCTGTGAATACCTCTAAGCTTATTTCGCTCTTGAAGTATTTTTCATTAATTTTTGAAATTTCACAAGGAAAAACCGTTTGATTCCCTTGAAAATTAAAGATCTTTCGAGATACATGTTTGCAAAATATAGATAAGGATTCAATAAATCGGAGCAAATTTTTATTCGCTTTTTTTCTTCCACTTATTCATGTTATTTTTAACCATGGTAACAAAATGTCTAATGCTATTTTACCCTTTCATTTCAGGAGTGCAATCACTCACTAACAGCCTCAAATGTCTCTAACGTTAATAAACAAGACACTACGAAAAACTTATCAATAATCTTGAAGGATTCTATGAATTAATTTGATGGGTTATGACTGAGTCGGTTCTGTGCGCCACAAATCTTTGAGCCATTATGAAGCTGCAGAAGTAAACCAGCGTCGTGCTGTTGGGCTGCGGCGAAAGAGACTTCCGGGAAAAGTACGTAGGTGTGTGACCTACACACCTACGTTTTCGTCAAAGAACAACATTCACATGATCTCAGTGTACCCAGTATATGATGGGCGGTTGTTGAATATTTTTCCCAGACAACTTTCGACTGACGTCCTGCCCAAAATTAAGCCACTCGAATTTATTTCTGGAAATATGCACCCCAAAGAGTTGTACGCATTTTCAACTAAGTTAAGCAGCTGCGATGACCTCGCTTGCAAAAGTCTGTTGGTTGGACCCACAACAGCAACCTCGCCTAGGCGTAATCAGTGTTTCATCATCTTGAAGACTCTCCCGTCGTACAAAAGCTTTTTTATTTTGAACAGGCTCAACAAAGGTTTCAGATTTACAACAAATAATAAATAAATATTCTGCTGGTGGGCATAAGCACGAGCGTAATGTAAGAAAAATGCCTGAAGAGATGATTCCTGCGTCGTAGATCCGCTCATCGCAGACTTTCCCTAATTCGATAATGGGGCCTTGTCATGTAGAGCAAAATCCTGAGAATCAGGGAACGCAGTAAACATGTCAGCAGAAACATAGCGAGATGTCAAATTGGAAAAATAGAATAAAATATCAGACAAAAACTGCTACTGAAGATCTCTTGTAGTAAATTATCGGCACAGAGGTACGCCATCCTAGAAATTTAAGCTAAAAACTACTAAAATATGAACAGTAGTTCAAATCTTATGTTGGAATACTCATTTTGGGGTTCAACTTCAACTTGAAATTACGGTTTCTTCAACTAAAAATAAGAATTTATATCTCAACAGCGCTTACAAAGATGTGTGCATGCCTATTCTTGTTTTATTGCAGGTTAATAAGACTTTTTTCGTTTACCAGCTAAATCTACATTCAAAGCTTTCATGATGTTTCCCTCAATCATCACAGGTATTGATTCTCGCGACAAATGAGCTAAGAGGAGGTTAAAGTAAGCCTTGCGTGTACGTACGACTTCCTCAATTAAGTGATTAATTCCTGCGACACAATGACTGCAAGCTTTCGCTTTTGTGATGTAGCAAACAAGTCTTGGCTTGAAATGTTTACAGTCTAAACATCGTTAATATCGTTGGAAGTTCGATTTGACATGCCAGCTAGCAAAGCTCAGTGCTTTTTGAACATCGTGAAAGTAAGACCTCTAGAATGTCGTCATTCAAATGTCATATTTTTATCCTAAAGCTTATGGGTTTGATATTTTTTGATGTCACTCGTCGTCGAGTGACGATGAGCGTTCCTTGGTTATTGTATGGGATCGCCTTTCACTCAACCGTCATGCTGGGATATTTCTTCAGGGGCAATATTTGCTTTTTGGTCGCTTTTCAAGGAAAACTGTGCGAATACAACAGAAAGTTTGCTGACACCTGCGACACAGCTAGTGTAACGCTCGCGTTTCTGTTCTCCAGAAGTTTCGCTGAAACAATTCTCTTCTTAGGCAAAGTTCAAAAACAATTTCGTTTTCGGTATGGCTGCGACCTAGAAATTAAGAAACTGGACTTGGTGAGCTTGGTTTTGCTCGTCTGCATGGTCTCTGGGTATTCAACGTACTGGTGGAATCTAAAAGCTTTCGTCAAGGATGATGGTGTCTTTTTGATCATGATCGTCCTGGAAATGAGTACAATTATAGGGACCATGGCATTCCTAACTACCTTTAGAATTCTCAGCCTCAACATCGTCAATGTTGTTGATTTTCGCTGCAGTCGACTGTTGACGAAGATCTTTCAAAGCCGGGACCAAAGGAAGTGCGAAAAATACGGCAGAAGCCTCATTCGAGAGGAGGCTTATGATTGTGAAAGGCTCCTTGCAGAGGTAAT
>JACJUY010004092.1:48009-64282 GCA_014220935.1 Platorchestia sp. MABIK | reverse complement strand
TAGATAGCTTGCTTACATAACGGGATTGTTATTAAACAAAATAGTTATCATACATACCCGTCTCTATAAAAGGAATAATGAACACCTAACTTTTCACATATTTCTTGATTTAACCCTGTTGCGATAATAAGTGAGACTGCACCCTTGGTCTACCTATCTTTCTGCACACTCATCATCGCATCAGTCGAACCTTATTGTAATAAAAAATACTTTCGATAATAAGATTATCTTTAGATTTTCAACGGTACCTCTTAATCATCTGGCTCACACGTCAAACAAATTGAAGGGAGGAATTTTGTTCGAAATAACAGCTTCGGTTATGATTTTTCAAATCTGTTGTTATGCAGTGTTTCCTGAGAAGTCAAATTCATTCTTTTTGCTTTTCTGAATCATTCATTGTCCCCGTAGACAAATGTATATCAATAGCCTTCAACTGCTGCCATCTTTCAATGCATTTGGGGTGCAGACCTTCGGATCCGTTCATTCTTCAAAACCGTCGCTCTTATATTAAGCTAGGGTATATTAGAGAAAAAAAAATGTATTTACTACGCGTGTGTATACTTGCCCAGCAAAACGACACAATAGTTAACGTAGAAATTTTTGCCAACGTTTGGAATTGAAACTTGCTTCCGAAGCGGATCCTTACTTTCTAATAGACTTATGATGCTTGTTAGTGGAAAAATAAAAATAAGAAAACACTTGATTTTTTTTCTCGTAACAGGTAGCGAGAGTAAAGGAACGATTACTAGACAGCTTCTTCTGGAGCTTCACCGTCCGCATCGTGGGAGTGGGGACGAGTATCTCGTTCTTCGTGGCGGACTTCCTGGCCGAACACAACAGCGAACGTGCCCTGTCGATCTCTGCGTGTCTCGGCCTGCTGGCGATACTCTTCGGCACTGGAGAGGCATTTTCAAAACGGGTGAAGAATGATAACGTATTTTTTCAGTGTCCCCTTTTATACTTGTAACAAATCTACCTTCGATAGGAAAAAATGACGAACATTGATTTCTTTGTAGCGCTCCTTTTTGTCGTTAAAACGCAAATCTGATGTGAAATTTAGAAAAATCTGAGTTATACTGATGTACTTATATCTTTTGACCATATTAGGCATTGAAAATTGAAATGAATGTAGTTCCTAGAACGTAACTTGCATTATTTTTTATTTTCCATTCGTCAAGAAACGTCAGTCAATAGTTAGCCATTTTGATTGATGGCTCAACTTTTCTCTCTCAAGTTAACCAAGATAGCGGATGAAGTAAACGAAGCTGCTGTTGCCGTTACTGACGACTTGCTGTATCGGCAGGTAAACCATTAGATGTCGTTCTTATTATTTCGATGTGAATTAAATTAGTCGAATGGGATTTAACTGTTGTTATTGAGTTGAAATTCTTGTTATAGAGTTTGAATGCCAAAAAATGCGGAATCATTTGTTTGTAAGATTTGAATGCAGATATTCTTGCATATTATGACTCGAATATTTTCATGAATACCAAATGATCTATCTAGATATTTCTTAATTATTGGAGGGAAGAAAAATATTTTTTATCCGGTTTTAAGCCATCGATGAGTTATCTACATCAAATATACACCATCCAATTTTTTTTTTTTTGTGTGGGTATTGCTGACATGAAAAACTTTATACTTCATTTATTCTAGGTTCAATTTACAGTTCCCATCATTTTTTTTCAAACAGATGTGCAGTAAAATAATGTTGAGGAATTCACGAACAGAATTAATCCTGTGACCTCTTCGTCTTATTATATTGGAAAGAACAATCGTATTTGTGATTTAGTTTCTTTGTCAAGTTATTTGAGAGTGGACGACTGTCAATATTTATCTTATCGTCCCACAGATGATGCGGATAAGGAAATTATTGAAGAAAATGGCGCCGGTCACCATGGGCGACGCGTACACATTGAAGCGCAGCGCGTTCGTCACGGTAGGAATGCGATCAACTTACGGTCGCCCAATTAAACTTAGCTTTAATTATTAGCATTTATTACAATACTCTTCCTGTTTAGCATTATAATTGAGGAATAAGTCGTTGTTATGCAAATGTTTGTCGTTGTTTCCATGAACTACCGTAATTGAAAGTTGTGTATTTTGGATTCTTTCTTCATTTTCCAGACATTCAATTTTAATGAATCCCTGAAATCGTTTTCAATACGTAGAATAACAAGCATTATCCGTTGGCCTGTCATTAATTCAAGTTCTCAATTGAATGAAAGCCATGCCAGAGCGATGGAAGCATATTTCTAAAAAAAATTCCAAGTGATCACGGAAAAGTTGTGTTTCATTCAATGCTGAATGAATTCAAATTAAAAAAAAACAAATGAAGGCAAAATTAAATTTTGCTCTTTCAATAGTGAAGTTATACTTTCTTTCGAAAATAACGTCGAAAAAATATAACCATGATAATACGCGTTCTTTTAATGCGTGTATCAATGTCATTACGCGTATTTTCAGTGATTCAGTGTTAATANCATTTATTACAATACTCTTCCTGTTTAGCATTATAATTGAGGAATAAGTCGTTGTTATGCAAATGTTCGTCGTTGTTTCCATGAACTACCGTAATTGAAAGTTGTGTATTTTGGATTCTTTCTTCATTTTCCAGACATTCAATTTTAATGAATCTCTGAAATCGTTTTCAATACGTAGAATAACAAGCATTATCCGTTGGCCTGTCATTAATTCAAGTTCTCAATTGAATGAAAGCCATGCCAGAGCTATGGAAGCATATTTCTCAAAAAAATTCCAAGTGATCACGGAAAAGTTGTGTTTCATTCAATGCTGAATGAATTCAAATTAAAAAAAAAATGAAGGCAAAATTAAATTTTGCTCTTTCAATAGTGAAGTTATACTTTCTTTCGAAAATAACGTCGAAAAAAGATAACCATGATAATACGCGTTCTTTTAATGCGTGTATCAATGTCATTACGCGTATTTTCAGTGATTCAGTGTTAATACTCAAAAATACACACTCTAAACTTTAAAATCATACAAAAAATCAGACTCATCACTCAATGAAAACATTCATCCCTTGGTAACCTTTTTTACTTGTACCTAAGGATTCACTGCAATGGCGCAAAAAGTCAATCCTGATTTTCAAATAATTTACGTTTTTTTTTGCTGTACAGCTGGCTGCAGGCGTTTTCCTGTTGATTTTGCTACTCTGCGTGCTGTTCTAGCGAAAAGCCACAAGATTGAGCTTCATGCATATGACGAACGTTATTTGCAAAGGCAAAGCTATTATTTTTGATCAAATTAAATTTCCATTTCTTTTAGCATCATTGAAATCCATGAAGAACGCCCTTGGCATTTACATAAATTACTAAATGCACAGTCAAAGACTTTATTTTTGGATCAACGCAATTTACTACGCAAATGTTTGAAAGTTTGCCACTTCTGCCCTAGGTATGACATTATGCATTTTATTAGGCATTCAACGCTGATACAAACTTCATAGGAATTTTAAACAGCATAAAATTTAATGGGTATACGTTTCATTAGAAGCTCAATGCTAAAATATTTCGCAGGAATTCAAGTGGCACACAGTCAAATGAAAATAATTACGCACCCAAAGCGTAATGCGAAAGAGTGACGTGATTAATAGGTTGTAACTCTACTTCTGTTCACAGGTGCTGAACTCTCTCCTCGGATTTGTGATCATCCTACAGCAAGTGAAAGATCTCGCGTGATGTTTTGGCTTTTGATGCTTATAAAAAGATGTGTTGTCTGGATATTTACGGACAATTTTCCGGTATAACTTCTGTGATTTATTTTTAATGTTATTCATATAGTTATTCATTCACTTGTTCTTAAAAATGGGTTGAATTAGGTCTCTAAGCCCTTCGCGAGATTACGGTTTATAAACTTTATTTCATATCAATTAAATTGCAAGTCTTTACTCGATTCCTAATTTCATTTTAAACGTTATTCAAAATTATCTCTAAGATAATCGTTAATTCTGAGGAGGAAAATGTCAGCAAAGTAAACGTGGAGAACATACGAAGAAAACCAATAGCATAAGGAAATTCATTCTTAAGTGAATAATATAATTTTGAGTTTTCATAATGATACACATTATGATTAACGCCTAGTACCTTCATATTTTGAGATATTTTTGTTTATTAAAAGTTACTAGGAAAATATTTGTCCAAGTGCACACCTGCTTTGCAGTGTAGGGCAGATCTCACTTATTCCTTTGAGCTGTGGCAAGCCTAAAACTTGTTTGGTGGGACTTTACGTTTTGTTATTAAATGCATGCTCTCAAAAATGTGTTGAGAACCATACAACAATAAGAATTTTACTTTTTTTAGATTGATCTATTTTTATTGAGAACAGTTTTTACAAAGATTTTACTCCACACACAAACATAATGTCAATTTCATCTGTTTTATTAATGATTTATAAACCACGCCTCCGTTTTGTTCAGTGCTAGCAACTGCAAAACCTACAGAAAGTTAAGCCTTTATATCCAACTGATAATTCATTCTTAGTTCTTACCACCTTGAAGGGAAATGCACATGGCTTCATCTTGAAATCATATGTGCATGCAACGTACGGAATACCGTCAAATTTTCCTTATATAAAACTACAAATACCCTCACAAAGAAAATTATTTGAATGCTGATTAAGCTTGTTTCTAAAATATCAACAATCACTCCAAATTATTCTTTAAATGGTGTTTCAGATCTCCTTGAAAATGATCTATTTTTCAGAGAATGAGAATGAGAATGTAAATTCACATCATTTTGATGCAACGTTTGAAACTTTCCTGCAAAATTCCTGCGACCTAAAAGCTTTATGCGTGATTGATCCCACAACGTGAATATTTATCAATATTTAGGCATCTCAATTGAAAGTTAATGTAGTTGCTTTCCCTTCAATTTCATTTTATCAATCATGACTAAAATTAAATAATATTAGATTTCAATTCATTCATCTAAAAGTTTCAGCGTATTTCACGAAAGTTATTGTGTTCTTAATTAGATTGTATTCATGATTTACTTTGCATGTGCAGGAATTTTAGTGTCTGTTCAATTTTGTTTGCAGTGGAATTCATTTCTGCGTCATTGGTTACTCAGTGATCGCTCGAAATGTATTCATTGAATAATAGGCGTCTACATGAGCCTAAACGCATTTATGAAGAAATTAAGGAGAATGAGGCACTTTGCTACTCATGGGAGCATCTTCTATTAAAATAACCTTCCTGAGGTTAATAGTGTACACCTAATTTCTTACAACGCAACTACATTAACCCACTAATTAAATTTGATTTCAAATCGTAAGAAACTGAACAAACGTTTTGTCTCATTTCCTTAGACAAAACGTTTGACGCATGACACGAACAAAAACATCTTTACAATTTTATTCTTTTGATGAAGGTAAATCACTTTCCGGTTTAAAAAGTCCCCATTTCGAGTTCTTTAACTTTTGGAGAGTATAAGAGGACGCACATCGTAGGAAATACCTCGTGGTGTTCTTCACCGACGCTTGACGTGAATGTCCTATTCTACTGCCAACTTTTATATATTCCAGAAAAATGGAAGCTCGTAGCAAGCAACTCATCTGACTTGCCAGCTGAACATTCATGAAGGGTTTGCTGCACAGGTGCTTTGAATTACAGTACAGAAAACGGTAAGATAAATTTTCTGAGCTCCTGAGGCGCTAGCAAACACGTCACTGCCGCTTCATAACGTCTGAAAATTACCTTATTTTCATTAGCTTCGTGAGAATGGCGGCCACTAGTTCTTTTTCCCAAAAAACACAATGAGAAGATATGTTTTTACTAGCTTATTCGATTTTTGAATGAAATTGTTGAAATTATAAGGTGGTACCATGAGTTGATAAGTGTTTTTTATGCAGGAAAAAAGAATCTGAAAACTTATTCGAACGAGTATAGTTGAAAAGATTTTCAATTCCTTCATTTTCCAACTAAATTATTTCTCGGGGGTCATATCTTCCTTTTTCTCAGAGCTCAAATGTTAGACTAAATGAGCTTTTGCACAATTAATTTAGCCTGTCATCTATCGTCACCAATGGGTGGCGGCTTGTTTGTAATTCATTATCATAAAGCAAAAATTATTGGTCTCTGGTGAAGCGACATTGTAGACATCACCCCTGTTTTACGATGCTTGCCGTCATACCGAGCACTTAAATTTGGAGGCATGAAATTGAGTTTGTGCCTCTTCGGTCTTCACCTCAGACCCACAAGCTTACGTGCAGACTGATTAAGACTAATAAACTCCAAGAATAATTCTTGCTTAAATTCATCGGCCTGCTCATCTTTGATTTCTCGAAATGTCGTGTGAAAACCATTGCTGATGTGTGGAATTGTTTAGCCATTTAGAAATGGTTTGTTCTTCCTTGAAACCCTCGAAAGAGGCTCATCCTTGTGAGTTTGGACCAGAGTTCTGATTTCAAGAGCTCGCGTATATGCGTGAACATTTCGGTGTTCAAGAAAAATAGGGATGAAGCTGTGCTAGTGTGATCAAGAAAAATAGGGATGAAGCTGTGCTAGTGTGATCAAGAAAAATAGGGATGAAGCTGTGCTAGTTGTGGGCTCTCGGGTGTGAGGGTATTTCTTTTACCTCTAAGTATTTTGACAATAATCTTAGCGATCAAAAATTTCTGTCTAATAGAAAAGCGATAAGGTTTCTGTCCTTGTTTGGGCCGATACACCACAGTTTTTTCATAGATAACTTTCATCATGGAAGTGTTCTTTTTCTGTTAACGAGAAAAATTCAACTTGACTGTACCTTGAGTCTTCATTTCTTGATTTTATTCTATAGGTGTCTCGTTGTCGTTTCGCTGACGATTTTTGCATTGAAGTCTTTGCAAATAAATTTTCTGCCAACGATTGTTTTTTTTCTTAAATGATTGATACAGAGAATTTGATGATTCTGGGAAATTTGATGTTTTGAACGTAATCAGTACGTTTTTGGCAGTAGAAAATGGCAGGAAGTGAATATGTTTTGGGAAGTGCTTTGTTCATACATTTCTTTCGTCGGAAAGGGTTCGTGTGTAGAGTTCAGTCTATTTGTGGCGTTTTACTTCAATGGAAAATTAATTGTATTAGAAGCTGTGGTGGTTGTTTTGTTTAAAATTATTTATCAAGGTATTACAAAGTCCTGGCAGAGTAGGTATGCACAATTTTACTTGTAAGTACCGATAACTTTTTCGCCAGCGCCCTTATTTTCAATTCTATGAATATATATTATGTCGCGTAGTTTAAGAAAAACGCTAATGATATTTCCAGCTGATTAGAAATATCGTCGTAATGATAGGAGGTGCGGATATGTTTTTAGAATTTCTCATTTAGAATTTTAGCATCCTTAAAAACAGACCTGTAAAAAACAAATTCCATTCTGGAGAACCTACTGTAATTTTTATTTATGAATGAGAAAACCTACTCATCTATGTTCGCAAGCATAAAATCTCCTAACTGGAACATGTTGTTACAAAGAAATAAATGTGAAGGGCCTCTGATACATGCAGGGTGTCGTAAAATTGTTGGTAGACTCTTCGGCTACAAATACAACATATTGATAAAGGCACTATTTCATCAATTAAAAAAGTTTCAAAAACGCTGCGTTTTTGAGATAACCTGATGAATAAAACAAAAACGTTGATTATTAGCTACGCTCTTTTAATTAATACACAAGAGGGTAATTCGACAACCAATTAACAATAGATAATTTATAAGTATCGAGGACCTCATTACAGTAATTGTTCAAAATATCTACCATGAGCATCGATACAAGTGCGACACCTTCGTTGGAGGGAGTTGCATACGTTGCCAAAATCTCCAGGCATCTAAGCAATCTTGGCGACAATAACATCTTCCGACTCGACAGGTGTTTCATAAACAAGACTTTTCATCCCTAAAAATGTCTAACGGAGTCAGATCAGGAGTTCTTAGCGGCCAGGACACACAGTCCCGCAATCCATCGATTTGGAAATTAAAGAACAAGAGTACGTCTCACATTCACAGCAAAATGTGTCAGGGCCCCATCATACTAAAACCACATTCTTCTACGAATATCCAATGGAACATCGGCCAATAAATCCGGAAGGACTTCTTCATGAAAGATTATGTAAACATTCCCAGTAGGACGCTCTGGCAGAAGATATCGGCCAATGATTTGATTATGAACGATACCTGCCTGAACATCCAACACGTCCAGCATGAACATTGTTCATGGATGACATGAGGGTTGTTTGTTTACCATTCGTGAAAATTATGGAAATTAAACGTTCCATCACGGTTGAAGGTAGCTTCATCCGTGAACAACAAGCGTTCTGCGAAATAGTCACCTTCAAACTCCTGATTCGAAAATCCCTGCGTGAATCGTTCGCGAGGAGCATAATCTGCAGGAAGTAGACCCTAGACTCTCTAAAGGTGATCCAGATGATTATCATTCCGATTCAATATCCGCCGCACTGCAGTGAGATCTTGAATTCCCATAGATGGGCTGTGGCACAAGTACTCGTACGTGGGTTTTGACGGAAATGTTCCAACACATCTTCCTCATGATCCATATCAAGCTGTCTTGAGCGACCAGCATTCACTCTGTTTGCACTGAAACTTCCGATCTCACACACAATCTTCGGTACAAAGCAGTGAATGATCGATGAACAGGCCCCTGTCTATTGGAATAAAGTTCTTGGTACATTCTTGCGGCATGTTTTGCATTACCATATGCAGAACCACAGGCGAAATGCACATCAGTCATTTCTCGATTTGTTATACGGTTCATTTTACCAGTACAATGTCACGATGCTAACTGGAAAATGATTACGGTTCAAACTAGAGGTTACTATCGTTGACTGGAAAGTTTTAGACGTTTCTTTAATCTGAATTTTTTTTTCAATTTGAGAATTGTAAGTTTTTAAATTTTACAGAAAAGTATAAATGGGTATAGTGCCAGTCCTGCCTAAGTTTGTCAACTCTAATTCTCCTTAATGCTCTGTTGCTGTCTGCAGCGAATTCGCCACCGTGCTACGAAAAATTAGTCTCAAAAGTTTATACGCATAATATCTATCAACGAAGAGTTTTTTGAACTTTTTTCATTGTTAAAATAGTGTTTACATCAATATTTTCTATCAGTAGCCGAATTTTAAACCAACAATTTGGCAACACCCTAGATATACGCACAATTCAGGAATAATTCTTCAGACATCAACACCTCCACTTAAAGGTCTACTGAACATATTGGCACCACAGAATCACGCGAGTTCTTGAGGCGGGCTGGCGATGATGGAGTCTTTCATCTGCAGGGCGATGATGACAAATCCAAGCAGCGAGTTCAGCACCTGCAGCAGTGAGAGCAGGAAAGAATACATTTCAAAAGTTATTGCAACTGCATTGGTAAATACATCAGAATGTCTGTCTTAGGAATGCTCCTGAGGCCAAGGCCGTTTGAAGTAAAACGTAAAGATGTGCAAATAGCAGTGGTAAACGAGTCACACATTACGAAAGAACGTTAAGTAAGTAAGGCTTAAGTTCAACGAGCTTAAGACAGTATGACACATCTTACGAATGTTCAAATGTTACCAAGATATAGGTCAGGCGTTAGCTTGTCTATGTTCACCAGCTGTACCATGATGCGTTGCCTCACAGCACCACGTGTCTCATAATGTGAATCAGTTCCTTCTTGTTTATAGTTAAAGCATGATGGTATCGGTAATGAACACATGAGATGGAGCCGAATCAGAGGATAAGTTTGATATAATACGATGGTGAAAAAATAAAGTTCTCGGTCATTGTTCCATGGTCTTAGGGCAGTATTTAAAACGGAGTGCAAGTATCGCAGTTCCGCACAACATCATCATGACGAGATAGAAACACTCACTATTAATTATTACTCAGCGCTAGATATTTTTGCTTATTCTTTATTCCATTGTTCATAGATACTTTGTTCAGAAACATGCTTAAAAGTTGTAATAAAATTACGAAATTTTTTCCAACAACCACACATTATCAATTCAAAGAAATAACATCACCAGGGGTAGCTTTATCAATTTGTAAAAAGTTAAGGGAGAATTTGTTGGAGAACATAAATTTATTTGACACGGAAAGGGAGTTGTCCAATTCAATGACCCACGGATTAGTTTGATAGAAGCGCATCAACCAAAGCTAATTTCAAATATAGCTGTACACACGACACATTTTTCCAAGACACGAGTGAAATTTCTCAGAAATGTAGATTAAAGGAAAAGCAATTATGCAAGAGGACAGTAATTCACGTAATTTGGACTAATTACGTTCTCTAACCTCTGGTCATATGACCAGAGTAATGACGAGTGATGAATAAATGATCGGCTACTGCTCGTAAGACATCCATACGTATATTGTCATTAGTAGAAAAAATGTTCAGAAATTGCAGATAAAACTTACAATTCTCAGCAATGGATTTAAATGAAAGTACATGCAATTACTAATTATTTCAAGCCAAGCTTCACGCATGATCACAATTCTAGAATTTAATTCCGAGTATAGAAGAAGGCGAGATTCCTATTTTTTATTATGCTTTTATCATCAAAAATCAATTTTTGCATCGTTTTGTACACAATTGATTATGAATATAATGAATAAACTGTTACTGTTACCCGAACAACTTGGGTTGGGAAAAAAACTACGTTATGTGTTTTTCCCACAAAAGACGAACAAAATAAAATCAGTGGAAGAATTTCGAGAAATAGCAGTATTGTTGAGATATCAAAGCAAAGTTGCGCGAACAAACTTAATTACGCGAGAATAACTTTAATTACTTACAACAAATCCCATAATGACCGACGGTAAAACTCTTGTGAGTAAAATTTTAAAATCACAATTACTCCTGTGAGTAGAAGTAATTAACTTGTGAGTAAAATTACTTACTCAAAACAAATCCCATAATGACCTCCGGTAAAACTCTCATCACATCTGGCGGTTCGAGTATTTGAAAAACGTTTCGATTCACAAACACAAACAGTCATATAATGATCACTTTAGCAATGTCCAACTCTACTGGCTGAGCTAGCCTTGGTCTTTCGCTATTTTCGTTTAATTCAAAAGTATTTTCACTGAATCTCATTGTTTTGTATACTTGCATCAGGTTTCGTTTTAGTACTATTTATGCACTGAAGGTGTGCCCAATAAAATTCAGGCACACAATATGTGTAGCCTCTTGAATTTCCAGATGCTGAATGTTTGAAATTTTCATGGAAAATACACACCCTTTAGAATTGTAGCTAGAAAATTAACACCTCATTCCATGCTAAGCCAATAGATGAAATTTTACTGCCAGCTATCTCTTTGGAAAATTGAAAGTGCTCTGAAAACCGGGACCCTAGTCAGCACTTCCGTTCGCGGACGGGGCGTCATGATGCGGTCACCTCGGTAAATGTCCACTCAATTTGCCCAACATTAACGAAATGGATCTGAGGTTTTCCTCCTCCTGATGTGTTAACCTCTAACCGATAACAGTGAAACTCAAAATTTGAACCGAAAAATTGCCTTAACTTACGAGTAACACTACGTGTTGAGTAACGCCTGATTTAACAAAATTGTTTACGCTTACACTGTATAATTACTCCTATTTGTTAAATGTAAGCAATTGTTGTTGCTATTCATTTTTAATTATTTTAATAACCATTTATTTACGCTTCACTCTTGTCAGTATCATTAATTCAGAATTGTATTATCAGTTGCCACAAACTCGCCGTAACGAAGGAGCCGCGCTGCAGGGTGTAGGCTCGGCCGATGGAAATGACGGCCACCTTCTCGAGCTGCGTCTTCAGGCGAGCGATCTGAGCCAAAATTCAGGCATATTTTATTCGTTGGACGTACGACTGGTACTTGCGTTTCCCAGGGGCAGAAAAAAACGTAAAATTTGACTCGAAGGACAGCAACAACATGTGTTTCCAATCTAAGAAAGTGTCAATGTGTGGAACAAAAGCTTGATTTCCGATTTGGAGAATAACGTCAATGTAGTACATTGTTATAATATTACAGAGACAATAAACATAAGCACTCAAGACACTTTTCTGGGGGTGAAACTTAAGCTGCAGTCAGAAAAGGATGTTAACAAATTAAGAAGGTATTTTGCATGAAAACTTCAACTAATTTATTTTCATCTGCTTCGTCAAAGTTATTCCCACAAAATACCTGGTTTCATAAAGACGATAAAAACTAATTTTATGTGATTCTGAAAACATCAATATTCATAATTTTCCGCAAGGAAGTAAAAGCTGAGTCACGATAAACATCATTAATTACTTCTTTTTCGGACTATTATTCAGTATGAGTATGTTTTCTGTTATTTGCACACACTTCCCTGGGATGTTAGAAGATAGGTATTGTATTTTACTTAAAGCGTACTCGCACGCAGCGAGTTATGCCAAATGCCGGGATATGAGTAACTGTTTTTTAAAAATATATCGATGCAATCAAGTATATGCAATCAAGTACGTTGTGCCATTCAAATACTTTGGATCTGATGTTTTTTCAAAAAACCTTATAATGCACATGAACGAGAAAAGTACTCATTTTCATTGATCATGGTATCTTTAAATCTTGCATTCTTTGAAGAAAGGGGCTGACGGTTTTTGAGGGACCTGGAATTTCTCCTGACATTATCCCATGGAAAATCTATGGGTGTTAATCAAACGTAGGCTCCAGAAAGAAGAATGTTCGGCGATGCAAAAGCTGATTCGTGCTGTTATTAAGATCTATAACCATGATAAGAAATTAGCAGAAATATGCTCAACTTTGGTAAATTCTTCCCAAATCAAGTGCAAATGCATGTAAAAGTGAGAGGAGGTCATACCTTCCATCGAATATATCAACTCTCATTCTATCGACACGTTATTTTTAAATAAACTTCAATTTAGCAAATAATTGTTTTTATTTCACCACTGTCCGAACTAATTTGCACAGCACTGTACTTGTACGAATTCTGAGTACAGTTCAGTAGTATCGGAAATTTGTGCGAACAATCTTTTGGACTGTTAATCTAACGCATTCATGAGGGCATAAAGTTGCATGCTCGTGAAGTTATGAAGAACTAGTAACAACGATGCACACCGAATGATGCACGGTAATACAAAACGTGAGAGAGGCTTGCCTTAGGTCTAAATTATTTGTTTTCTTTTGACTTTTATGCAATCTTCAAATCTAAACTAGCCCACATTTTTTTTCTTAACTTATCGACTACAGGTGTGACTGCAGGTTAAATAATTTCATCGGATTACCCAATTTCAGACAAGCAATTCAGGAAAGGTAAATTCCAGAGTATAAATTGTGTCGGTAAAAGGAGTAAAAAACCAAATGACATGCTATCGGAGTTCAACAGCATTGCTCGATCTAAATTAAAAAGGAAAACATGAAATTAATGAATCATGAAGTTTTCACATATTTAAAACAAATCTATGTTCCACTAACCTCTAATTTAAGTTCTGAGCTGTGCTAATCGCAAAAGCTGAAACATCACTCCATGTTCAGTTGGAATTCCAGCTACAACTGAGGATTTATCTCAGTTTTTTTGTCGATTATAACTTAAGGTGTAATTCTTGTTCTAATCTATTCATCACCTGATCAAGGAAGCTGTGATTGGTGTAAATTCAATCCTAGCAATTTAGCATGGTAGAACATTGCTCTAGAGCAGGAATGAATACGGATGCCAATTCTTCAAAGTTCCAATGAAGGAACATAAAAATTATGAACATCTGGAAAAACCGTGGACTTTTAAGGTGAAGTTTTAATCGCTAAATTCTAAAACAACTAACTAAATGTATCAGAAAAACCCAACATCAATTGTTAATTTCGAAAAGTACTCAATTCTATTTTTCATGGAAATGAAACTGCATAGGTTTTTCGCAAGTGCATGGAGGCACCTAAAAATTATTATTCTGCAATTCCCCATGCTAGTTTACGTAGTGTTGAAGGAGCTCGTCTTGGTCAAAAATTTGCATTGAATCTAAAATTAATATCCCTGCTACTCCTCACCTGCAGAGCGAGGCGCTCTTCGCCGACGCCGTGTGACGCAACGTCCAGATCGTTAATCAAGCTCGTCACCTGCTCGCCAGAAATTGAAATAGAACGCCCATGTTTCCACAGTTATGGAAATTCTAGTATAATGATAATAATAATAATACTGGCGAAGTATTATCAAATTTTCGTAGTCAAAGCGACACTAGTTTTCAATTCCCAGTGAAAAAAAAATTTACACTCCAGGCTTGAACGTCATCGCTGATGTGCTCGCAGAAATGCAGCAGTGAACCAACTCTTCTGTGGGAATTGATTTCCGTCGCGTAAGCCATCGCGTACCTTCTGTTGTCACGCAGCATGTATTAGTTTTCCCTAAGATAACAAATTTTGTTAGAATAATGAACAACTTTTTAGGGCTGCGGTTTGATCTATGAAGCTTGTGACAAGGGAACAAGTAGGTAACACAAAACGGCCGCAGACCATTGGGAAGATTGCAATAAACATGAGACATATATCCAAAATAGCAAATAGTTATTCATCTTTCAAAAGATGTTAAGAAAATTCTAGCAAAGGAATTGTTAATTCAAAACAATCTTAATTGCATTTTGGCCCTACTGACCTTGTATCACGGTAACTGCTGAGCGGGGACTCAGTTTTGAATCACGAGTGTAGTTGAAAACAAAACAACTACAAATGATGAGTTTTTATACTTCGAAAGCCAACATTGAAATTTCTGACAAGGTGAGATATATGTAATTATCAACGTAATCCATGCTGTTTCACTCTTTTATTTACTCACATTGTTTCATTGCATGCAAACTGCTACTGCAATCATTAACAGCTTAATTCATTTTGAAAAATTGCTTGATAGTTTCGAAACATTGCGTAATTATACAGCCTGTTCTGTCAAGTTTGGAACTTGAATTAACCCATTTTCCTAACGGAAATGTAATTTCATTACTTATAAGAAATTTTGTTCATCTTCACTATTCGATCTCGTTGGATATAAGAAATGCAACCCATCTCCAGTGTTATAAAGAAGACGGGATATATTTTTCCTGCGTAATCAAGTGATGCCGTAGCTGAGAACTAATCAGGGGCGTGTACAACAACAGGAGCGTACGAAAGGCTGTACTAGCTCACAGCCCTCTCACCTGATGAGAATAAGAATCTCCGACGCTGTATATGAAGAGAAGGATGAACCCGAAAAACGTCGCTCCTGCTGTTTTGATCCAGTCGAACTGAACTATGGTCAGTGATGTGAACACCGACATCAGGAGAACGCTTTGGAGCACTTGTGCCGTGATGTACCAGCCGAAAGAAAAGAAAAATCCTTGGCTCACTTCTGATACCTAGAAACAAAAGAAATTATTAAGTAAAAAATATGATCATGATCAAATTTTCAAGGGAACTTCCCTACCAGAGGACCCGTTAGAGAGGAAAAAGTAGAATCAGATTGGGATGAAAATCTCGAGTTTTACCTCGTTTGGAAGGATGAACATCCCGTAGGATAAAAAATTGTTTTGAAAGTTCTGGAGTCATCTAAAAAGTTCTTCAATTTTTTCACCAAATTAGTTTAGAATCTGTCTGGATTGTTGCAGATTAGCCTATTATAATAGACTAATTTCAAAAAATCGCTGGTCAGTTTATAAAAATAAAGTTTATAGAGAATGATCATTAAATTCTTCGTTTTTCAGATCAAAGGAAATAAGAAATAACAGTAATTTACAAATGACAGAAAAAAATTAAAAAGTTATTGCACTGTGAAATTGAGTTTGTGACTGCTAGTCGGTCAGAAGCATAATGAAAAACCCCTCAGTGACCACCGGTGGGTCTTTTCGCCGGAAACGTGCTAAAGCAGTTGCCGTGAACATTTCGGCGCAGCCTCGGCGCCGCCGCTGCT
The DNA here is from genome assembly GCA_014220935.1 of Platorchestia sp. MABIK. Classification (NCBI taxonomy): domain Eukaryota; kingdom Metazoa; phylum Arthropoda; class Malacostraca; order Amphipoda; family Talitridae; genus Platorchestia; species Platorchestia sp. MABIK. The sequence continues at coordinate 48,401 of JACJUY010004092.1, read as the reverse complement.
CAACCACTGCGCTGCCGCTGCCCAACCACTGCGCAGAAACGTAACGCAGCAATGATTGACGACTGCCTGCCTCAAACGCGGCTGAGATTTTCAATACGGTATCAGCGACGCAGAGAGTAGTTAACCTCACGTTCAGGCGTGACGCTTATCGATTTTCAAAGCTAATAACGAAAGAATTAGTAAAATTTAAAAGTTTGAAATTTGAACCTAAAAAAGTAAAGAATTGAAGGACAACATCCAAACCAAGGAGCCACGTTTACCGTTGACAAAACAATCACTTAAAATCATTTATGTTACACCAGAATCTCTGTAGTGTCGTACTATCGACACTACTAGAGGTATTTTCAGAGGTAGCTTTAAACTACCAATGAAGGAGCTACAGTATCAGAAGC
>JACJUY010004092.1:7954-30025 GCA_014220935.1 Platorchestia sp. MABIK | reverse complement strand
TTCTTCACTAACAGCACGTGACATAGCTCAACGTAAGCATGCTACCCGTTTTCTTCACTAACAGCAACTGACATAGCTCAACGTAAACATTCTACCCGTTTTCTTATTCAGCATCAACAGAAATAAATTAACGCAAATATGCCACCCGTTTTCCGTAAGAAACATCGCGCACCAAAAAACAGACTACATGTCGTCAAAGAAATAATATCGAGAATTCCTCTAACCTAGACTTCACACATGAATAAATTCGTATTATGACCGCAGCTCAGCCTGTCCATCGGCTCCGTGGGCCGCTAATGGCTCCATTAATTGGCTGGAGATCTGTAATTGCTCTAATGGAAAGTGCGTGTAGTCCGCCAGTCTTGCCAATATCTGCGCCGCGTAGCATCGCTCCAACACAAATTTTGGCAACTCACTGCTGCTCGTGAAGAAGATTTTATGAGACGTTTCTCAAGATGAATGTTAGTTCAGGTAACCAGATCCCATGTGTTGCCGGCAATATTATTATTGGTGAAGGTTTTTATGGCTACGCTAAATTTTAGTCGTCTGTTTTTCACAGTATATGTGAGTTAGAGAAGTGCCAAGATTGGTGATGAGCCAGCGTCGGCACGACGTCCTGTTAGGCTCTTTGAATCAAATCCAGTATTTCATGAAAGCTCCTGGGAGTTCACACATTTTTTTGAATTTCAGAACCGTCAAATTTTCGAGTGCCAAAATACGTTTTCGTTTAGGGATGAAGTTTAATTTTTCGCGTAACCGAGTTAGGTTGGCTATCATTTCATTCCGCAGCCGACGCTTGGTGGCTCAATTTTAGCTTTGCAAGGTTTTCAGTTTGCGTTTTGCTTGCATTACAAATGAGTTGTTTCAACACCATACCGCGATGGGCTTAATCGAGGTCTAATATTCTACTCAAATTTGCAGGCAATTGTAGGGAGCAATTTTGAAAATTGCAAACATTAACTGGATAATGGCTTTTTATAATTTTGATTACGCATTGACAAAAATTCAAATTTTGACTACTGGTCGGTCAGCGGCCTCATGTGAATTGCCTTCGTGTACTGCGGTGGCTCACGTCGCGACCAACGTATTAATTTCATTTTTGCACTATGTTCATTTTGCACATCTCAATTACGGCTGTGTAGGGATTATTTTAGTGTTGCAAGATATTAATTTTGCTCTACATTTCAATTACAGCGGAGTTTCTACACTATCTCAAGTACTCTGCTAGGTCAGATTCCAGTTATTCAGTAATTAAGTTACAAACACAATTCAGTAACTGTTTTTAAGTGTTCAACTTTTCAATGTAAAATATAAAGATTACATATGTACATTAAAAGTCAACATTTATACGAAGCTCAGACCGAGCACACCAGCGCACCTCATAGGTCTTGCACAAAAATTAAACACTAAATTCTGTTTAAAAAATTAAATTTAGACTGAAACGAGAGAGTGAATAAATATTCAAGATATGTTTCTGGACTGGATGCCAACATTATCTGATGTTTTCAAATTAATTTGTTTCACCATGCAGGCGTACTAATTCTTTCGGTTGCACTGCTGAGTTTTTTTCGAACATATTAAAGAGTGCAGGTAAAATTTACTATTCAATTTACCCGAAAGGTCAACGATGTTTTTTTAATATTCAGATAAATTAGGCCATATTTTTTCAAAGGAAAGTGAAGTTCCGACGCCCTTGATGATAGTTGAATGTGTGTTGCAAGGTCCGTAGACTATTTGAAAATTTTCACACTTTGGTCGATAGTTGAATGTGTGTGGTAAAGTCCGTAGACTATTTTACCATGCATCTCTCGCGTCGTGTCAATGCCTGTAAATTATTCAACAAAGTCTGCATATACGTCAAGTTTCCCAAAGTGCGCTTAATTTACTCTTTTGAACATTTACCACCAATGAAAAAACATTAATATTACCTACACTAATGTCAAGAACTACAAAAGAGGACACAAACACTATTTATTCACCTCGTTATTGGGACAATTGCAAATACTACTGTAATATTTTATTTAAGTTGATTTGTTAATTTTGGTAACAATACTCCTAATTAGCCTCCAAGTGTATACTAGAATGTTGTTCTAGAGAAGCAAAAATGTAACATAATGTTTTGGATGGAACAGCATTATTCAAAAATAGCATTATAGCAGTTCAGAAGTGTTGAAGCTTTGAGTACAAGTCCACAGTATAATTATACGGATTATAACACCCCAAGGTCTGCAGTAAATAACTGTGTTGCTATTACACACTCAAAAATTACACGAAGCGTTGGAGGTATAGAAAATCAATCAACTATTTCCATTTTTTACTATAATAAAACTTTATGGATAATAAATTAGTGACATATTTAAACTATTCTAGAAATAGTAGTCTTTTGAATGATAATCTGACGTTCAATTCATTTATTTCCCTTCAGAAGTCATTTTAAGGACCAAATACACACGTACTCGCAAAATTCCTTCTCATATAACATGGACAATATTCCAATTATTCCAATTAACATACGGCTTCTACTTCGTTCACGTTAATTGCAAAGCCTTATCCACCGATTCAAATATCCCTCACACAGCAATCCCTATTTAAATTTTCATGTCATAATTAAACCCGCATTGGATTCACGCATTCCGTTTCTAACAACTCCCAGAGGTATTTCGTTCACGGGCCAGCATCTCTGCAGTTTTAAATCGCCGCCAAAAACCCAAGCGCAGCGTTCGCCTCCTATATTCCCTCAGTGCGAGGCCTCCATTTCTGTTTTAAATTGACTCGCAGGCAGCCCGTATCATTCGCAACCACATCGGCACTAAAAAATCCCCCCGCTGATCAACACTCGCAATTGGAAAATGATTAACCGACAGCGAGCCGACGTCGACTTCCATGTCAGCTTCAAAAAAAAGTTGTGATGGCTTCAGTCGGGCAATTACGGTGCAGACTTGCGGAGGGGGAAAGAGGGAGGACTCCATTTTACAGGCGGTAAAACTGTCATATTGAGTTCCGAGCGGGATAGAAAGACGACGAGCAGGTGCCTGTTTTGCTCAGCGAATGCTGCGAAATAGAGCGCCGTTTTTTGTCTATTTATTTGTTTATTTTGGGACGGTTTTGCTGGTATACAGGATACGAAGGCGGTTTTTTATCTATTCATTTATTTTGGGACGGTTTTTCTGGAATATAGGAAACGAAGGCGGTTTTTTATCTATTTATTAACTTATTTTGGGAGGGTTTCACGGGTAAACAGGAAAGAGCGTGGTTTGTTGTCTATTCATTTATTTTGGGAGGGCTTTGCTGGTATACAGGATACGAAGGGAGGACATGAGCGAAGGATTGTGTCAGTTAGGATAGAGAAATACAAGCAATGAATCATGTCGCGTCAAGTTTTTAATTGGGTCTGAGAGAAATGGAGTTTTATGATGAAAATGAAATCGGGGATTGCAGTGCTTTGTTTTAGTTTTGTTTCCACAGAGTTGAATGAGCTAAACTATGTGACTAATCTATAAAAATCAATGTTACTAATTTATAAAAATCAATGTGACTAATTTATAAAAGCCAACTAGCAGCAAAAGTGATGCTCTGTTAGAAATGCTACTACTTTCACTGGGTATTAAAGTATGAATAGACTGAAACAATCGGTAGAAAGATGGGCATCTTTAGATATATACAGTGTGTCCCACAAAAACACGAACCGAGTTTTTATTTTCCCGTATCAGTAATACCATCATAATCAGTGATACCTTTTCTATAGGTTAATTTTGAAGGAAATTAAATGCTTATGATATTCTTACGATGGTATTACTGATACGGGAAAAGAAATGCTTGGTTCGGGTTTTTGTGGGACATACTGTATTGATTGGATAGACGTCTCTGATGAATCCAGTGATTTTACACACTTTGTTTCTAGTAATTTTACAATTTCTGGAGTATTAGAAATTTATTATTTTTGGCTGATGCGGGAATATTGTCAACATGTGAACATTTTCCGCACAGAATAATTTAATGCAGATATATATTTTAGATATACTTAGGGACCTACACATCCATCAGCTGATGATTAACTTATAAACATTATTTTATGACTAGTGTACATGGCCCTTAAAAAATTGCGGGATTCAATATTTTCCTTCGATAAATCCTCCAGATGTGGATGACAAACAAATATATTAATCCCAATAGCACCCGCGATTAAAATATTCTTGTACTTGTGCACTGGTGAAACGCGTATCACAGATACAGTCATTAAGCGTCCTTATGAGCGTCACAGAGAGACGGAAGAAGCGGACACCGAACAAATAAATAAACATTTAAATTAACACATCAAGGGTATTATTAGATGAGATACACTATAAACTCTATAAACTATACTTTATATAATGGTAGTATTGTCCCCACTGCTGTGTTTTGGATCATGAAACTTTGGTGTCGGGAAGCTCGCTTGAAAAACTTAATGTCAGAAACCTTCCCTAATATTATTACCACCATCTTTATTGCAGTATCCAGTATCCGGATGGTTATCGCTCAATACAGTATCCGGAGAGCAATTCTAATATCCAGTGCCGTGATTGTTCTCTCGCTTATAAATTTATAAACTCCAAACACAGTATCCAGTATACGGATAGTATTCACAGTATCTAGTATCCGGAGAGCACACACAGTGTTCAGCATCCGGACAGCACACACAGTGTTCAGCATCCGGACAGCACACACAGTATCCAGTATCCGGAGAGCACACACAGTGTTCAGCATCCGGACAGCACACACAGTGTTCAGCATCCGGACAGCACACACAGTGTTCAGCATCTGGACAGCACACACAGTATCCAGTATCCGGAGAGCACACACAGTGTTCAGCATCCGGACAGCACACACAGTGTTCAGCATCCGGACAGCACACACAGTGTTCAGCATCTGGACAGCACACACAGTATCTAGTATCCGGAGAGCACACACAGTGTTCAGCATCCGGACAGCACACACAGTGTTCAGCATCCGGACAGCACACACAGTGTTCAGCATCCGGACAGCACACACAGTGTTCAGCATCCGGACAGCACACACAGTGTTCAGCATCTGGACAGCACACACAGTATCCAGTATCCGGACAGCACACACAGTATCCAGTATCCGGACAGCACACACAGTATCCAGCACGCAGCAACGGACGCTGTCAGCAAGATACAGACTAACCACCACAGAATAACCACCCACTCGTCAAATTAAAATTTAAAAAATAAACTGAGCGAATTAAACAGACGTGACGAGGAACATTTGTGCCACGTCGGCAGTTCTAAAACGACGGGTTTTTAAAGTCTCCTCAGAGCAGGACTTAATTTTTGTGTTTTCTTGCTGGCGACCACATTTGTGGTGTGGTGGTGGAGCGGCCTGTGAGGGGCGGTGTTGAAGTGCTAAGTATTGTTTTTTGCGTTGGAATATTGAAAACTATTATTGGCGGTGAAGTATTTGATATTATTCATTGGAGTTGTAATATTTAAAATTATAAATTAGCGTTGAAGTATTTAGAACTATTTTTTGTTGTTGGAATATTTAAAATTATGTATAAGCGTTGATATATTCAAAATTATTTCGTCGCGTTGAAATGTTTAAAATTGTTTGCTTGACGGCGTTGAAATATTTATAATTGATTAATTGTTGGTGTGAAAATATTGAGAATAATTTTTTTAGGTGTTGAAGTATTCAGAATTATTTAGAATTATATATTATTGTTGAAACTTTTAGAATTATTTTATTTTTTGTTTATATAATATTTAGAATTGACCGAAAGTTTTCCTATGGCAAACAAAATGCTTCAGACACAGAAAGCCACAGAGATTCTGTGTTAGGCGTTCCTTATGAGCAAAACATGTTTTTAATTTGAATCAGTTTGTCACCAACATATAAAATATAATATCAGAGCACAATTGTTAATTTCAAAGCTAATTTAACGGAATTCAAATAGAGATGCAAATTTACGAGGCAATATTTAGTCTTATGATAGGACGAATATACCCGAGTTGTTATAGGCATGCATTGACATAGACGAATACATACGAGTTGCTATAGACATGCATAGACATCGACATAAATACGCATAGGAACAAGACGCTACATACATATCTATTTCATTTGCAATTTTGTTGATTTTGTTGACTCGCAAGCACGCTTGTTGCTTGATTTCTACGTTGCACTATTTTTTGAGAGATAGGAGAAAGATGAACACCCTTCTCTCAGCAGTAATATTGGGGAAATTTCCTGATACAAAGTGTATTGAGGATACGATCTGCTGCGAATATCTACTTTGCGAAGAACATTTTCCAATACTCGATTTTAGCCACGACTACTGCTTAATTTAAATCAAAAACATTCATCGAAAACAACCAGAACCAATTAATGACAAGTGGTGGTTTAGAATGATATGTAGATATGAAAAAGTGAAACCGAATCTCTGGTTTGGAGTGATACGGAGGTATGAAAAAGAAAAAACAGAAGCTATAGTTTGGAATGATACGCATGTATGGAAATGAAAAAATCGAAACCCTGGTTTAGATTGATACGTTGGTAGTAAAAAGTACCGAAACTCTGGTTTGGAATGATATTTAGGTATAGAATAGTAAAACCGAAACTCTGGTTTGTAATGATTTTTAGGTATGAAAAAGATAAAACCGAAACCCTGGTTTCACTCCCCGTGGACTTCAGTAAAGACATGTAATACGGTACCCTTGTTCCACAGTTGACTTTACCGTCTCGTGTGGGACGGTTTTAAAAGCTCGCCCACACACGTATCCAGGATACAAGGGCAGCTCGTTCGCCCGCCTTTTACTGAGATTGGCTCGCGGACCCTCTTATTTTTGTCCCCATGAAAAGGGACGGTTGACCCCCTGCGAATTTTCACTGGGAATGAGGCGGGCGATATTCGCGACAGCCGTCCTCGTTTCATAGGCAGCCCTAAAACCCGGGATCAATCCGGGGTAAATTGGAAATGTGAGAGTCCCTCTGGGGAGTGTGTCTCTTTGTCTTGTGGTCAAATTGAATTACCTTTAAAAATACTCGTTTTATTTGTGTTTCTGTAAGCTACATATACGTGGTAAGATTAGGGCTTGTTATTGTAATTCAGACGAAACGTGAATTAATTTCAGGTGATCAAAGTTCATATATTGCAATCCAGAATTTTTGACGGATGTGAGAAGTGATAAAAAAGTTCCTTCCCACGTAAGATTCTAAAAATTTTCTAAAATAGAGAGTTTGACCTCAAAAGCTAGCGAAGTTCATTGAATAATAAACGTTATTCATAATTAAAAGTTTTTGTACTATTATACTTTAGATTCGATCGATAAAAAGCTTTTCCCATTAATTGCAAAACACTGCTTAAAGGTCTGTTAAAGAATAAATAGTTCACTATTCCAAAAGCAAAGCTCACGGTTAATCTCAGAGAGAGAGAGAGTTTGAGGTACCTAAATCTGAGCTTTATCCTACAAAGAAAATCGGAATCCTTTTTTCTGGAAGAGTGCCCCTGAAGAGCCTTATCTTGCTGTGCTTATCTGCCACTTGAGTTGCGGGGCTCGAGTCAAAGAAACGGATGGAAACGCAACGAACAAAACCATCCGAATATGTATTTAAAAGCAGTCTCATACAAACAAAGTAATCTTGCTTCAGCAGAAGAAAAGTAGTTTATTTTGAAAAGACTTTAATTTGAATTCGTTCATTCTGTCAGACGTAAGGTGTTATCAATAAATAGCTGAAAGCAGTAACATGAAAATAAAGTTTTCTTGCTTCAATTAAAGAAAAAATTTTGAAACGGGAAGCACTTTCATTTGAATTCGTTCATTCTCCCAGACGTAAGTTGTCATCAATGATGTTGCAGCTGAATAAAAGATTGTATAATGTTTTATACACTCAGCCACCAAAATTGATACTATATCTTTTAGACATATTCAGAAAGTCTTATTTTCTCTCTTTTAATTCATGTCTAACGATTTACATCGCTGTCTGTGCAGTGACTTTATAAGTCTGAACGTTTTTTGGATCTTTAGGAAATTGGAAACGTTGGCTAGAAAGAAATACAGATTTGGCTGATGCACAGAGGGTTGTACGGAATTCGGATGATCAAGTGATCAAGTCGAGGGTTATGCGTTTCCTGAGGGGTCGAGCGACATGACGAGTATGAGAGGTAATAGCTAATTACTAGAGATAACAATTAGTTATGAGGGATTAAATTTAATTAGGAAAGATAAAATTATGAGAAATAATGAAAAATTATTAGAGATGATAATTAGTTATGCGAGATAATATTTAATTAGAAAAGATAACAATCATGAGAAATAATAATCAATTATGAGGGATGATAATTAATTATGAGAGAAAACAATTTCATATGATAGATAACAATTATCAGAAATAATAATTATGAGAGAAAACAATTATGAGAGATCATTTTATTATCAAATATTATAATCACGCGAGATAATAATTACACTACGGCAGTTCTGAACGTCAGTCTAGGCCAGGCTCTGAAAGACAAGGAAGCAGAGATCTTGTAACTCTCCATTGATGAAAGGAATTTGTAGCTATGTACTTTGTGAAACTTAGCAAATGTGTGAGTACAAGGGTAGTTCAGGGGGCAATATGTTGAACGTAAACAGGGGGTAGATATATATTGAACTCATTTTGCAATAAATGCTTTGTTCTTATATTGAACTCGTATTGCAATAAATGCTTTGTACTTATATTGAACTCTTTCTGCAATAAATTCTTTGTACTTATATTGAACTCAAACTGCAATAAACGCTTTGTTCTTATATTAAACTCATATTTCAATAAATGCTTTACACCAATAATGAATGCTGGGAAGCAGAAAAAATTGTTTAATTGACTTAGGCTTCGTAACGAGTAACAAATTCATTTAACTCAACACAGGATTAAGATGAATACATTTTCGAAGTTTCATGCACCCATAAAATAAGGCGGAAGTTGGTTGCAAGAAAGTACCCGTAATATCCGTGAATCAAAAATAAAGTCAAAATTTGGTGTCTATAGTGATATATCACAAAAAACAACTTCAGATATTTATATTTTAAATTTTTTAACTTCACACTTTACAAAAAAGACTTCAGATATTCCAAGTGTTATTGCTGCTCCCCTTGAGGGAAGCGTGGGGTTCAGCTGTAAACAAAGAAAATCCATGAATCTTTTCAAACCCCTCCAAACCTCTTTTCAACCTCCCCACCTCACCCCCTGGGGAGGGATCCATGAATCACTCCTCCGGAAGAAAGGACGCCAGATAAATAAAAAGCAAAAACGCTCACCTCGCAAATTGTCATGCACTTGAAGAATATTTTCCGTTCTGAGGGACACAAAGTCTTTACCTAGCTTTTGTGTGTGTTTGTAGTTGTGCGTGTGCCTTGCGTGTGTGTGTGTTGTGTGGGGTATGCGTGTGTGTGTGTGTGTTGTGTGTTGTGTGCGTGTGTGTGTGCGTGTGTTGTGTGGGGTATGCGTGTGTGTGTGTTGTGTGGGGTATGCGTGTGTGTGTGTATGTGTGTTGTGTGTTGTGTGCGTGTGTGTGTGCGTGTGTTATGTGGGGTATGCGTGTGTGTGTGTGTGTGTGTGCGAGTAGTTTACTAGATCCCTTTCCTATGTTTATTTTATACTTTCATGTGAAATATCTGCTACAATCACTCACAATAACAATTATTTATTCAATCACTGACACATGATGAGAATTCCTATCAATTTCATGTTCATGAACTTTTTCAAAAATTTATATACGCATCATATCAGCAGAAAATACTCTGGTATGAATACCAATTGATTCCATAGCTTCAAAGTTATATCGTTACCGTAGTCTTCATAGTTTCATGGTTCCCATAGTTTCCATAGTTACCATAGTTACCATAGTTACCATAGTTACCATAGTTACCATAATTACCGTAGTTTCCATAGTTTCCATAGTTTTGATTTCATGGTTTTCTAGTTAAATACGTGAAATTCATTTTTCTGGGTCCAAATCACAGTTTTTTGGTACAGTTCGTGCACTTCATCTCACAAATCTATTTTAGGTTCACTTCACGATCTTGCTCAATGCTTCAGATTGCTCAATGCTTGCTCAATGCTTCATGAAGCGTTCATGAAGAAGCGCTTCAGCTGCCGCGTGTTTCGTGCTGCTGCACACTTGTTAGCTTCTGTTCCCTATCACGTTCTCTTTTTCAAAACTGTGAGCGAAAACCTATTATCTATGAACAATGAAATTGTCAATTTTTGAAATAAATTTTCTCCAACGTAGAAAGAGGAGCACCGAGACCTTGGGGAGAAGATTTTTAGCCTATCTTTTTAAGGACGAACCAAACTATTGATGTGAGGTGACATTGATTCTGACGACATGAATCAAAGGGTGCACAGGTGTTCTGAACGTGCGCTGTGTCTTGTGCTCTGTTTAGTTCTGCTCTGTTTAGTTCTGCTCTGTTTAGTTCTGCTCTGTTTAGTTCTGCTCTGTTTAGTTCTGCTCTGTTTAGTTCTGCTCTGTTTAGTTCTGCTCTGTTTAGTTCTGCTCTGTTTAGTTATGCCCTGTTTAGTTCTGCTCTGTTTAGTTCCACTGCATCGCAACTTTTGGTAGAATTTAGTTTGCTCTTTTACTTAACATTAACCATGATTCAATATCATTATCTTTTAAAAACGAAAATTTTCAATCAGTTTTCTCTTTTTGTCCCATTTGTCTCTACGTAAATCAAGGCCATAGCATAATACTTTTGATATAAAAATTCATGGTTCGAGTTTAGTCTCGCACAATGGTATTTTCACCCCAATAAAAGCAGCTCCTCTGGTGACTTTAAAAAATAGTAAGGATGGGAAGATGAGATTGCAGTCCCACTTAACAATGAACGCAACGTCCTCACGAAAACTCTACAACATATCTTTCGAACTGAATAGGAATTTACACTGAAGAAACTTTTATTTCTCATAAATACAGTATGTATACATGAAAATATCAGCAGCACTACCGCTCTGTAACGGAATTAACATCTCAGAAATGGCTGATAGTTGTAAAGCATGAGGAATTATTTCATTTCCTTTTCAAATATTTTTTAACGAAATGTAGAAGTCAGTGTCTCCAATGAGCACAACTCCCTAGGCCTAAATTTTTAAACAATTTCCATCGCCTTAGCCGTACAGCAATCAGCGAAAGTATTTCTGTTGACTTGTTTACACTACGTGCTGTTTTTTCTCAATTCTTCTTTTTTTCTAATAAAATTTGAGAATATTGGAGACACAATACAGTCCATATCTTGGCCCCGTTGACGGAAGAACTTTCGCTGCAAGCTGCACAGTAACGACGGCGTAAGCTGCTAGAAAGCCCGGCCCCTGGTTTTCTTTATGTCTCAGGAATCCATTGTTAGTTCAGATTAACATTTGAGGATTTTGGAGAAAAAACTGCCCGCATCACAGCCACTTTGACAGAAGAACTTCCGCTACGTGCTGTGTTGCAACCACTACGTAAACTTTAAAAAAAGTCTTTTGGTCTTTTTAGAGAAAAAACAACCCACATCATAGCGTTGACAGAAGAACATTCGCTACGAGCTGCACAGTAACGTAAACTGCACAAAGTCCAGCCCCTGGTCTGTTCTAGAGCTCAGGGATCTATTGTGGACTCACCATAATATTTGCGTATTTTGAAGAAATAAACAGCCCGCATCATAGCCACGTTGACAGAAGAACTTTCGCTGCGAGCTGCACGGTAACGTAAACCATACAAAGTCCAGGTCCTGGTCTGCTCTGGAGCTCAGGAATCTATTGTTCACTCTGAGAACGAAGCTATTGTTTCCGCTACCGCCGCCCCAATGCTCTCTCAGACTCCCTTTCCTGCTGCTGACAGGAACTAAATATTCTGCAGGCTGACAGCTGACAGTTTACCTGCAGCCAGCACTCGTGACAGACGGCCAGCAATGTAGTGCTGATGTCAGCAGATTGTTTTCTAAATAACGGACAGCTGCATCGGGTCGTGCCTGTAGCTAGGATACGGAATCGCAGGTGTGCTCGGAAAGAACTTTATTATTTCAAGCCTTCTTATTTTAATTGAAGTTGCAATAAAAAGTTATAGTGCAATAAAAAGTTAGATAGTACATAGTTATAATAAGATGTCTTATTTTAACAGAAGTTGCAATAAGAAGTCATTCCAGACGGTTCTTGATGCTGTCATTTGTGTACACAAAGAATTGGAGTTTCAAACAGTTTTATGTTTATAAACATTTTTTGGATATTTGGTATGAATACGTACCTACAGATATTGGCTATTTACCCAGATGTGTTTCTTCATTGCTGTGCACACAGAAACGGAGTTTCAATCAATTTTAGGCTCATGAACTTTTTTTTTTCTCTAATATCCATATTAAATTATCAGAAAATTCGTCCCTGTGAATACGAGTGGATTTAATGTTTTTCTATGAATGTACGTAAGTCCCCATTTTTTTAGTACAACTAGGAACTATTAAGCTCTTATGATTCACCTTACCTCAATAATAGTTTATCGCCATCGCATGAAAAATTTTTGGAGGCTAAAACAGGTTGCATCATTAAAATCGAGCCCAAACATTTTCTGCAAGCACCTTACAATAATGGGCAATACTTTTGACTGGCAGTAGCTCAGTAAATAGTAAATTTAAATTCAAATCGTTTTTACCATTGGAGTGATCAGCGTATTAGTACTTCTGAGTTTTTTGCCATTCAACAATTATCACAAGAAGTAATGTAACAGGGATGGTGATTTTTTTCCCTTTAACTATTATTGGAAAAACAAATCAGTGATACTAAAGTATCACAGTTTGACTGTTTCTGGATAGATATGTATATGAGTGATACTGAGTTTTTCTTTTTAACTATATATATAAGAAGGAATGCATCAGAGATACTGATTTTTTCCAAATAAATATCACTGGAAGAGAAGAAATATCACTGATACTGAGTTTTTTCTATTTAACTATCATTTTAAGAAGAATTGTATCAGTGATACAGAGTATTTTCTATTTAACTATCATTGAAAGAAAGAAAAGAACCATTGGAAGGAATGGAACTATATTATTGGAAGAAGGAACGTATCAGTAATACTGAGGTAAGTTTTTACATTTAATATCAAAATGGTTCCTTTTTTTGCCAGCGGTCCTGCATTTCGCGTGTGCCCGCGTTCTCATAACGCTGAGGTCCGTGCCAATGTTCTCCAATATAGAAGTTCCAAAAAACATGCAGTGACGATAAATAGTGTCGAGCTGCTGCCGCCTTTCACATATTTGTTCTTGCTCATTGCGCTTAAACGGTGGCATTTGTGAAGGAAATAGAGAACAATTTTAGCCTCGTGAAGACGGTGGAAATTGCTTTTAAAAACAGTAAATAGAAGAGGCTACATCGTTCAGCTGTTGTGATTAAATGAAGGTGCAGGTATCACATCTTCTCTTCATATTTTTGTTATGTACCCGTTTTTAGTAAAAACATTGTTGGGTTCACGGGTTTCTACTGTCATCAAAAAATATATGAGTTTTCATACAGCTTATTGAGAAATGATGAATTCAGTCTTTTTAGCATTTATGAAATTCACGTATAACATCTTCCTTGAAATTTGTTAGCTTCGGTGTTGGTGCAGCCTACGTGAATTACTAACAAGCCTACGTGCATTACCAACTCTCACACACACGTGCATTACCAACTCTCACACACACACGTGCATTACCAACTCTCACACACACGTGCATTACCAACTCTCACACACACGTGCATTACCAACTCTCACACACACGTGCATTACCAACTCTCACACACACACGTGCATTACCAACTCTCACACACACGTGCATTACTACCAATTGAATCCACACTCATCACTATTTCTTCGACGAGCATCACTATTTCTTCGACGAGCATCAATATTTCTTCGACGAGCATTACTATTTCTTCGACAAGCATCACTATTTCTTCGACGAACATCACTATTTCTTCGACGAGCATCACTATTTCTTCGACGAGCATCACTATTTCTTCGACAAGCATCACCATTTCTTCGACGAGCATCACCATTTCTTCGACGAGCATCACCATTTCTTCGACGAGCATCACTATTTCTTCGACGAGCATCACTATTTCTTCGACGAGCATCACTATTTCTTCAGCCAACAAGCAACGCTGTTTCTCCGCTCCCCAAGTAAATAAAATTACGAACAGCTTTACTAATTTATTAAAAATTTTCTTCAAGTTAAACGCAAGCAGGCACCGAAACATTTCTTAGAAATCGTCCAAGAACACTCACACATGCTCTTAAACATGTGTGTACATGTACGCTGTCTCACAAAATGTCAACAAAATGGTACTTCTTTAGCTAGACTCTTAGACCGTGGAAGAATATTTGTTCACGTCTTCGAAATTATGGGAAAGGGAACACAAACTCACACATCAACATCGTTTGAACGACGAAACTATTTTCAATTTGCAATGAGAATTACGATTAACGTATTTATATTACAAATATGTAGTAGGATGTACGATGTGAGCTGAAAATGAGAAAAAAGATCAACGGTTTCTTGTGGACTTGTTCGAGCTTTATACTTTCACCACGGCTGTTTTCATCATTTATTGATACCTCTCAAAAGTTTACGGTTTTTAAAACCAACATTCAACTATCTACCAGTGAGGATGTCGATTAGAATATCAATTAATAGTACCAATTTTGTTGGATATTATGAACACAGCGTCACTCTGGAGGGTGAATTGATATTATGATCCCGTCTAGAATCTCATTCATTTGATTTCGGTTATCAAAGTGATGTATTTGGTCACCTCAGCTCTACCGCTTCAGTCCATAGTGACGTCATAAACCTGCAAAAGGAAGCATCTACACCGTAAAGTGAGAAATTGAAGAAACTTCTTTATTAAAGATGGTTGTTTTCTAATCATGCGCTGACGCTAGCAAAATATTATTATACATAGTACTATTGTCATTCATGTCCGTGTGTGTTGTACACCTTTTGAATTAATAAATGTGGAACGAACAAAAGGAAAATTAACACTGCAAAAAAAAAACAAGCACTGCATTTCAGAAGAGTTACATGGACTTCCAGGCTTTAACTGGCACGTTCCAGTATCCCCATGGTGATCTGGGGCATCCAGTTGGTTCTGAAAGACTGCAAGTCTACTCGAAGTTACAACGATGTTTATCAAGAAATTACATAAAAGGTATCTGTGAGTCTAAGATTGGTTTCAGAAATGTGCAAACTAACGCGAGGTTACCACGATGTTTTTCAAATTTATTTATATTAATACG
Organism: Platorchestia sp. MABIK; assembly: GCA_014220935.1. Classification (NCBI taxonomy): domain Eukaryota; kingdom Metazoa; phylum Arthropoda; class Malacostraca; order Amphipoda; family Talitridae; genus Platorchestia; species Platorchestia sp. MABIK. Next base: position 14,739 of record JACJUY010004092.1, on the reverse strand, counting down.
AAGCATATTCGATTTCTATACAGAAATTACACAAAAGGCGTTGTGTCCATGAGTGTCCGGTTGGTTTCGGAGATGTTCTACACGAAGTTAAAATGATATTTCTCAAGAAATTGAGCAAAAGTCGAGTGTGTAAAAGAAGTATGTGTCACACAGACTCCTGATACAGCATTCATCATGAAAACTATGATAACAGAGCCAGTTCGATGATAAATTATGATAACTCACCAACATTCGATGATTAATTTTGATAACAGACTACCATTTAGTGATAAATTATGATAACAAACCCACATACAATGATAAATTACGATAAAAGACTCAGATTCAAAAATAAATTAAGATGCAGGCTCACATTTGATGATAAATTACGAAAACAAATCCATATTTGATGATAAATAATGATAACAGACGATGATTGGTGAGTTTTGCTTGGCTTCACCATATTTTGGGACTTGTGCGCTTGAGGGGACGACATAAAGAGGAGAGTGGAGTGCCTCTTGTTGGGCCGCTTTTGTCTTTTGCCGAGGGACTTGCCGGGACAAAGGCCACTTGGACCGAGACGACAAAGGCTGACAAACGCTTTGTACAATTGACGCACTGCTAAAAAAATAGGCTAGATTTTGGCTAGAAATATTGCATAGTGCGTTGTGTTGTCGCGCTGCGAAAATTGCCAGTAATTTTCGAGCAATAGAAGACCTCCATAATATTTCCCCTAATTTTCGTCCAATAGGGAACCTTTAATACTGCCCCTAATCATCTACCAATGGGAAACCCCCTAATATTGCCCCTAATTTTCGACCAATAAGAGACCCCTTAATATTGCCCCAAATTTTTGACCAATTGGAGACCCGCTAATGTTGTCCGCAGCTATCGGCCAATATTAGACCCCCTAATATTGCCTCTAATATTCGACCGAGAGGAGGCCCCCAAATATTACTCCCAATTCTCGGCCAATAGGAGACCTCCTAATATTGCTCCTAATTTTCGACCAATAAGAAACCTTCTCATTTGCCCTAATTTACAACCTAATAATTTACAAGCCCTGTGGATAAACTGGTGGCAAGTTCTGAGAAGTGAGTTATTTTTTAGAAGAGGCTGATTGTCAGTTTGAATTCAGGAAAATTTAAATAGGAAACAACACAATAATTCGGGCATAGATTAAATGTTGAGAAATAGTGTAAACATTTGAAACCAACATGGAACCTTAATTCAGCGAATCTAAAAGTTGTCTGAACTTCATAATTCATTAATTGATTAGTGAGGAATTAACGGAAACCGAAAGTTGACGCATTTAATGGATATTCCATTAATCCATTAATGGATTAACGTAAAGTTGATGAATTTTTGTTCCGGTGAACAAAATGCAGCTCTGTGAGATGTTTTGTTTTGCTGGCATTATTGTAAAGTGAATCCTACTCATAATGAAAAGCTATTCAGCTTCTGTGACATCTGCACTGCTGCAGCTGTTGTATTGCTGCAGCTGTTGTATTGCTGCAGCTGTGGTATTGCCGCAGCTGCTGTATTGCTGAAGCTGTGGTATTGCCGCAGCTGCTGTATTGCTGAAGCTGTGGTATTGCCGCAGCTGCTGTATTGAGATAATGAGCAGTCTTAAATCCCTGCAGGCTACACAAACATCACCTTAGATCACACACAAAATTTTTCCCCACAATCTCACAAAAAATTCACCACACAATCCCACATAAAATTCACCACACAATCCCACATAAAATTTGCCACACAATCACACAAAAACTTTCATCACAGAATCGCACAAAACATCACCGTAGATCACACATAAAATTCCCCACACAATCGCACAGTTCCTCGGTATTCCAAAACTGGAACGGCCGATCGTTCCCAACAACACCCATTCCAGTAACGGCCGCTCGCCCACCTGCTGCGTCTGACGAGCGCCCCAAAATCCTGACAAAATGAAAAAATAAAAATGGACGCGAGTGCATGTGCCAAAAAGAGATGATTTCACGGTGCAGTTCTTTCCAGGTGAACGTGGAAAATTAATGAATTTTTCTTGTATTAATGATTTTATAAATAATACTTCTATAAGTGTTATTTTGCCTGCATATGCTTTACACAGTCAATCGACAAGTAACAATTGCAAATGGCAGACAAGAAAATTATTTTACAAATTTAGCTATATCACAATAAATAACTACTGGCCGTAATTACTCAAAAGTTTGTTTGTTATAAGTCTATCACGTTATTCCTATATAATATACGTGTCATTTATCAGTGAGAAAACACAATAAAGATTCCAGAGAATGTTGCAACGCGCACGGCATTTCCAGTACCGCTGGTTGTGAGCAGAGGCTTATCTAAATTCTCTAGGCTACTTCTATCATAACTAATTTCGTTACACAAGACGTTTGGAGGAAACTGTCGAGCCATTTTGCCTATCTAGATAACAATCTTATACAAATGTGCAGCTAAAGGTCACACAGGGTTTTGCATCTTTAGTTAATTTATATTTTGCAAGAAGAAATTTAAAAAAATATTCTGGAAAGAATTTGAATCTGAAATATTTTGAAACGATTCAACTCTTTTAAAATATATTCTTATCGTCAGTGCAGCGAGGGAATGAGCTCACAATCGTATCGTAAAAAATAATTGAGCGTGCAAGCGCAAAAAAATACTTGAGATAACGTGAATAAACACGCGTATGCTTTTCAGTTTGTGTGTTTTACCGGCGATAAGTTCCACACGTTGTAAATATTAAAACTTCAAACTTCTAGAAAAATGAGGCTCAAAAAAATTTAAATTTAACTCATGCACGAGAAAGCATCATAACATCTTCATCATAAAAACCAACAAAACAACTTTAACTCGGACGAAAATACAAAATCTAAAAAAGTTAAAATCTAAGAAACTCAAATCTCAAAAATATGATATCCACAATGACTGGAATTGAACTTAAGAGCGAGAAAACCCCATAATATTATCATAAAATCCACCGAAACAATTTCAACCTAGACGAAAAAACAAATCCTCAAAAACCCGAAATCTGGGACACAAAAAATAATCAAGAACGTCGACCGTGCAGTTGAAATTTCCCAAACCCTCTCCTCATAGCAAGGCAAATCAAGTCCTCCAAAAATCTGGAAAATCATAGGAAGGCAACTCAAGTGGCCCAAAAATCTGGAGAATCTCGTTGAAGCCTGCAAAAGGAGCGTGAAGTGAAGACTAAGAGACTGGCGTTACTGCAAAGCGATATCGACGGCGCGCGCTACCCGCATAAGTGTGGCCGGCAGCACCCGCAACGACTCTCGGTATCGACTATCGGGGGTGATCACATGAGCATAACTCGGCCGTGTCGAAGCCATGCGCAGTCATGGCCGGTGTTTGCATGATTGCGCTTCATCAAGACAGGGGCACGCGTCATGGAACATGGGCTTTTGTAAGTGTGGTCATACGTGATGAATGTACACTTTTGCAATCGAGGTTAACGGAATATGTACATTTAGTGTAGTGGTTGGTGTACATTAGGAGTGTTTATCCTTTCAGAAAAGCTCGTATAGTTCACAATGGAACATAGGCATACACAGTATACGTTAGTGGTGTACGTAAGAAGTAGGATGAAGTCGAGGCTGGTAGGCCTGAGGAATGCGTATATTTACAGCAGAGGCTAGTAGGCGTGAGGAATATTCAGTGAAGGCTGGCATCAGGGCACATAATTTCTATTTCGTTTGCATGGTTGCATCAGCGCAGCAAAAATGTGTAGACTTTGAAATTGATATTGGAAAAAACTGTAATAAAGCTCATTTTAATGCATGCTTTGATATTGCTAGAATGTGCAGACCATGAAATTGAAGTTGGAAAATATTGAAGCGAAGTTCGTCTTTATACAGCCTCCATTTACTGACCTCAGCCGCGACAGAGAGACAGCACGTGCCGGGCTACCGGGACTTTGTACAGCACGGCAGACGTACGAGCAAAACTATTTCTCTTGCTGTGTCATAAAATAACTCTGAAAAATGAGAATTATTCAGGAGAACAAAAGCAGTTCAAATGAAGTAGAATAACTCTCAACAAAAAAAAAGTAAAAATGACTCTCCCATTTCAGCGTATCGCAGCCCTCTCACGTTGATGAAATGGGGGTGTGAGTAGGCGCATCCTTTGTAAAACACCGGCGTTCGACCTCATGTAAGAAAACTTTTTGCTCGTGAAAAATTATGACGAATATACAATAAATGTGCGAACATTTATTTTCATTTTGGTCAGTTATCCAAAATTATCAAAGTTGATAGATTATTTCAGAATTTTATTCACGGAATGAGACTTGTACGGGACGTAAATCCTAAAAAACTATTCTTCAACTTTTGTTGCGGTTGTCACAATTGTACTGTATTATTCCATAGTCCCTAATTTGGTGTATTATTTTCATTATCGAAATTGTAGTATGTTGCCATTGGTGCTCCATAATTACGTATGTAGTTTATTATTCTCAAAGTTTAATTGTGGTATATTGTTTCATGAATGTATTTACGGAAGTGTATCGCCTATTTCCCATCATGGGTAAGTTATTTCACTGATTTCACCACGGTATATTTTCTATTTGTCCTCGAAATGGTTGCGAACCTCAGAAACATTGTAATGCTAGTTAATAGATATATTATCATTTAATGTGTTTTTCATATCTACTTTTCGAACTTAATTCATCGTTTCTACTGACACAACTTACTTCTTCCTTTTGACTTTTGTTAACTTGCGTTTTCTCAGCAAATACAAACTCAGTTCGTCGTTTCTCCTATCACAAAGTTAATAAGAAATTTTCCTCAAGGAATAAATTAAAAAATTCTGAACATGGCTTTTGAGTTCAAACAGTGAATATAAACATGGGTTTAGACTGCTTAAACTTGACAGCGTTACTTACATAAACTTGACAGTGAAGAAGCTCATGCAAACCAAGAACACGTAAAAACTGCAAATTTCACACGCAGTCAGGCGCAATCTAACATTTTTGCTCCGGCATCAATGGTTTCTGCCTCTCAAGTATCGCTTCTTCACCGGGCGGCTAAAATCACGCTTAACATGTCGGAAAATTCGGACTGAGATAGATACTACAAATGAAAATTCGGAATCCATGGCTTAGCCCACAGCCTCCATTTTTCGGTAATATTCGAATCTCCTCCTATACTGCTGTTGTAACGAATAGTCGGTACTTTGCCTAGTACTGCTGCTATATTGCTGTTGTAACGAATATTCGGTACTTTACCTAGTACTGCTGCTATATTGCTGTTGTAACGAATATTCGGTACTTTGCCTAGTACTGCTGCTATATTGCTGTTGTAACGAATATTCGGTACTTTGCCTAGTACTGCTGCTATATTGCTGTTGTAACGAATATTCGGTACTTTGCCTAGTACTGCTGTTATACTGCTGTTGTAACGAATATTCGGTACTTTGCCTAGTACTGCTGTTATACTGCTGTTATAACGAATATTCGGTACTTTGCCAAGTACTTAAAAATGCGTCAGAGTTAAAAATACCTAACCAATCTATGTTAACCTCAAGGGTATCCTTTGTAAGTGTCTGCCTCTTTGTTACAGTTGACTTGGTTTGCCTTAAAGCTTAACAGTTAATTTCAGGGCCTCAGGTCTGGTAGCTTAAACACAAATGCAATGCACATCTGGATGTTGCGCTGAACACTGCAAACATCTGTACAAATTTCCTGATGACGTATTGTAAAGATCTACTAGCATGTGTGCATTTAGCTTCATTCGGCGCTATGAAAACTGAAAATGTTTAAATCACGCAACAAGAAGAAGGCCCGAGGTGTTGAATTTGGGATAGAGGCTCCATTAGTCGAATATCAGCAAACTGTAGACACCAGCTAAATATCTACGTAAAATTTTGCTTGTTTTTAAGAATGATCATATGAACATAATTTCAACTAAATAGATAATAAATGCCGTGAAATCGACCTATTGAGTAACTATTTAAATTCTCATTTCTCAAATAAGTTCACAAAAGAACAAGTTTCAGCCAATAATTCTAAGCAAAAAGCACAAATAAAATCAGGTGAAGCCCACAATTTAGCTGCCAAATGGGTTTTCTCAACTGAAACAGCCCTGTCAAAATAGCAAATTCCTGTCAAATATTCTAAATAAAAATGCACACACGTTAAAACACCTAAAGCTAATTTGTTTGCTGCTAACCATGTTTTCCCTCAACTAAAACGGCCCTGTCAAAATAACAAATTCCTTTCAATAATTTTAAATATGAACACATGCAAATAAAATCAAATAAGGCATGCATTTTTACTGCTAGACATGTTTTCTCAACTAAAACCGCCCCGTCAAAACAAAAAATTCCAGTCAAACATTCTACACAAAATCACCAAAACTCCAGATTTTCAGCAGCTAACCGTGTTTCCTCAACTAAATCGGCGCTCACAAGCATTCGCGAGCTAAAAGCGTCACGACCAGGCCCCTGAACCTCATTCCTGCCAATAAAAGGCTTGCTTATGGACTTTATTTCTTCATTCTCGATACGCGGGCCTGTCAGATGCAGCAAAAAGTCCACGGCTCGAGTGCGCCTCATTTGAAGCTCCGGGGCACCGAGCTATTTTTAGAAGTAACTCTGCCATTAACAGTCGTACTTGGTTTGTGAAATGAGCCACTTCTGCAGCGAGAGGCCAGCTCTATAGCCATGAGAGTAGCTCTACAGCCATGAGAGTAGTTCGAGAGTAGTTGTAGAACAACGGGAGACTGGCTCTGCAGCCTCATGAGAGTACCTCTACAGCCATGAGAGTAGTTCGAGAGTAGTTG